>BPLR01012317.1:0-13502 GCA_021605095.1 Caerostris extrusa | reverse complement strand
GCTGTCTACAGGTCAAATTTGTTTTTGAGAAATGATAACAAAAATGTTGAAAACCAATGGCAATGCCCAGTCGTCTCCATAGAAATCATTGGAGGCTACATGAAGACAATGATGAATTCCGAAAACTGTAATTTTCCTATAGAGCGTAGCCAACAGCCTATATACCTATCAAAATTACAGAGTAGAGAAAAACTTGTCTCTCAGTCTACAAATGTACAATTTAAAAACCCAAAAAGTAAAAGTTTCCAAACCAACACACAACAGTTTCCCATTCCAAAAGGAAAGTTTCAAAACACAAAACGAGAATTCATCCCAGGAAAATCTCCAAAAAAGAAATTGGGTTTGTTGGTTTGAATGGCATGTAAAGGAAACTATTGTCTCAAATGAGTACACCGAAAACTATATTTTCCTATAGAGCGGAGCCTGCAGCCTATATAAGCAGCCTATCAAAATTATAGAGTAGAGAAAACTTGTCTTCAGTCTACAATGTATAATTTAAAATTCCAAAAGTAAGTTTCCAAACCAACACACAGCAGCTTCCCTGTTCCAAAAGGAAACACAAAAAAAAGGAATTCAGAAAATCCAAGCAAAGTTTTTCGTCTGAAAATGAAATTGTTGAAAATTTTAATTATTTACCAAAACAACTGTTGTTGTCCTGTAGAGCGTAGTCTATATACCTATATAAATTATAGAGTAGAGAAACTTCTGCCTGTAGTGTATAAATACCCAGACATGAGCGCTGCTGGTTCATTCACTGCAAAAACTTTCAACATTAATGGTTTTCTGCAAATAGTTTCTGCAAAGAACCCGACTGGAACAAGCAAATTATTCTCTACTGGACCGCCGATATCTTTGTGGACACATTGCTCTTGAGCAGTGTTTAGCATCGTACCGCACTACATTCAAAGACATGCAGCGTTCTTTGAAGCGCAAAAGCTCCAAGCGAAGACACCTTCCTGAATCTGTTTGCCAAAAATTACGACGAAGCCATTCGTTCTCATACCGATTTAATCGGGAAGCCATCTTTGAAACTTTTCCCCGACATTGATTTCAAGCAATTATATCGGTACGTGAAAGGCGTAGGCATCTTCAAGTGCAATGAAATCACACACAATTGGGAAGAAATATTAAATTGCGAGTTTGAATACACCTTGTCCAAATCTGGCGAAAGCTCATGTGCCCAATTTAAACACTCGCGAATTGAAAAATGTTGGTCAATTTAATCAATTGCTTAAATTGCTTCAATTGCCACGGTTTTTAAGCATTCATAACAGACCGTTATTTTATGGATACTCGACAGCAATTTGAATCTATTTGTCTTTGCAAAATGGAGCACCTCGATTCTTTGTCAAAAGAATTCCGACCCTCTTTGCTGGGACGATTACGTCAATTTCTTGCGACTGGGCGTGATTCGTCGGACGAGTCTCGATTGCACATGCCCGAGGTTAAACATTTTTTTGAAACCGTGTTACCGGCACGTGAGGAACGAGACTATGTCTTGCATTTCTTTTTTGGTCGTTTGCTCGATGGACATCGTGACGAAAAGCAATTTCTCGTTCTCACGGACAAGCGCGACGGAAACAATGGGAAAACTACCTTTATCAATTTAATGGAGGTGTATTTTCTTCGTATGCGGTGTGTAAAGGTTCCAAAGCGGTTTGCGAACAGTCCAGAGAAACGCATAAATTCCCACAATGCCGGGTTGGCGCGATTCAAAGGTATTCGTCTGCTCATTGTGGACGACTTGAAGAAGGATCAAACGCTAAAAAGCAGCTTCTTGAAAAGAGAAGCCGGTGGACGCCCAGTGTCGATGGGAGAAATATGTATTCGTCCAAAATATTCAAGTTTAGTTGGCAAGCGGAATCGTGCTCATTATGAACGAAGGGATTTCCAAAATTTGATTCTTTCGATGAAGCATTCATGAAACGCATGGTTTTGTCCGTTCCGATCCAAATTTGTTAATGCTTTGGAAACGATTCAAGAACCCTACACGTTTGTTCAGGATTTGAATATTTGTGAAAATTTTAACAGTTGGCGTTCGAGTGTGCTGAACCTTTATGGAATATAAATACAAAAGACGTGACGGTGCCACCCGAGATGCTCAGCTAGAAAGAAACTATTTGTATCGGAAACAATCTTGTGGAAGAATGGTTAAACAACTCGATGACCGTGACACGGGACGATAATGACATGATAACAATTCACGAACTTGTGAAAAATATTTGTCCACGCACACCGGGTTCGAAAATGCTTCGAAAAGAAATTGTTGTATGCATTCAGAATTGGATTAAAAAGGAAAATTTTAACATTCAAAGTTAAACTGCAAAACTTGTGAATGGTGTCATGACGGGCAGACGAAACGTCATTTTTGGAATAAGAGAATCGGAGGAGGCTACATGTTCTTAATGTTAAACATAGGATACATATGATTGGGTAGTGTGCTCCAGTTACGAGCCAAATTTGTAGAAACAAAAATACCGAGTCAAGTTGGTTAATACTTCATTTTATGTTTGGCAGTTGAAATAATCAGACGTGCATTCTGACCATCCGTATGAGTGTATGCGGACCACGTAAACGTACGTCTCGAGTGCGGGATAGTACTACTACAGAAAAGGATTTTACACAAAACTTTGATAAGAGTGACGATACTGCAATAGATTCGTCAGCTCCTAAACATGAATTGCAACACTAAAAACTTGCAACATTTGACAAAACCGCTGTCAATGGAATGCAAAACACCACCATTCATGCAACCTGACACTTTGACAAACAGTTCCCCCCATTGGTGGTGGACTCAAATTCTGCTGGAGCCATGTTGACCCTGTCCAACCTGGACATGCTGATGCACATCACCTTTTTACATTGGCTTGACGCGACGTTCCAGTGTAAATTGCATGGGAGGAGGATATCCAGACAATGTCCAACTGATCTCACTGACTGTCAATTCACCGCACACGATTGTCGAGAAAACAAATTCTTTCTCATCGTGGCCATGCAGTCCATTGGCCATTACAGAGACTCACAAACAGAGGATACGTGCAAATTATTATCAAATTTAAAGAGGTCAAAGGTTATATGTCCCAGTTAAACACTGTCGATCCTCATCACGGATGGCCCCTATCCATCGGTGTTTTGGGGTATCGACAGCAAAAAGTTTTTGAAAGAATATTGTGAATTCAATAGTGTCGTGGACTTGTATCGAGAATGTCGACATTTTTCCATGCTGATGGATATGGAAGCACCGTGGGCCAACGTGCCCATCAGTCCTAGATTCCACAAGGGATTTCATCGTGAAAAGAATGCAAAGTGTTCACGCTACATGGTTTGGTACTTTGGAAGGTTTATACACGACCAACAAAAGAAAATTGACCTGGAAAGTGGAACAAGAACCACTCGCACAAGCTTTGGGAGCCATTGTAATGGCTTTTATACATGTACTATAGATTTCTGGTTTCACTCGGAGCTGCTCGGTTTTCACAAATCTCTCGGCTCAGATTCACATAAATTAACATATATATATGTATATATATATATAAAAAAACTGACTCACCTAGTCTCTCTGGCTCACCTATATTCTTTCATGTTAAATGTGATTGGGTGGTGCGTGCGTCGATCCCGAGCCATAAAAAAAATGTGCCAAGTTTGGGATAAAATATGCCAAATTTGTATAAAATACCGTGGCAAGTTTGGTGGTTTGGGGCAACTGAATAACAAAAAAAAATGGAACAATTGAAATGAAATGTTTGCGGAAAAAAAGTTTTATTCAAAAGTCATTGTACAAGATTGGATTTTTTTACCAGTCACATTGATTTAAGTAGCCCAATCTTGTGGAATAGGAAACAGTTTCCAAACAGAAAGACCGTCATTTCCGCAAAGGTTTGCTGGCTATATAAGCAGCGGCGAGCGGAACACACAACCATTTGTTTGGCATCATGGTGTTTCCTACAGACGTCTCCAGCAGTGTGCCTCGATTGCGACACCCCGCCAAAGGGGAATGGAGTTGTTTACTGAGAAAAGTTAAACCCTTCATCCTTAGACTGAGGGCGGATAGAGTGTTGATGTTTTGGATGTTGCCTGAAATATTTGGAAAAATGGTAGACAATTTCTTCAGAACGACGAAAGAAGCGAGTGTCCAGAGCGACTTTGAGTCGGAAAAAATTTATTTCGACAAACTCCACAACCGATATAACAAGCCAGTGCAGGCCAAAGAGAACACCGATGTGCATCTGGGATACCAAGTGGACAAACATACGTTTCTAGTGAAAGCGTATTCGACATTTGGGGGAGAATCGCGGCGTCCAATACCTCTCGCATCATACAGACTACTGTGGTCGGTATGCTGTTTTACAGAGTTCCGGAAGGATTCTCCGCGGACGAAGATGTTCCAGAAGGAGTTTCTATATGAAGATCAGTTCATGTACGAAAAGTATGAGCGGCAACCCAATTCGGCCTACTGCGTTCCTTCGGGAACACGATATTTGACAATGACTTGTGTCAAAAAAACTTTGTTTTCCATACACGTCGCTTCGCCAGATGCAGCGTTACCCGAATTGAATCTGTTGTCACCCACGTCGAATCGAAAGTTGAATGCAACACAGACGCCGAGGAACATGTAACGTGATGATAAAAAGTCAAAGTTTAAAAGAATAAAGACCTGTACAGATGCACAGCAGCAGCACGTTTCTACAGATCCTCAACAGCAGCAGCAACCCCGTCTTATTTAGTTTCAAATGAAACCAACCAATTTCTTCAAGTTTCTGGGAAATTGATCAAATGATTGGAAGCTTTTCGAACCGAAAATAAAGTCATTGCAGATTCCAGACTTGGAAGTTTACAGAAATGTATTGGAACCCAATGTGTTGGAATATTTTTAAGCTAAATTTGATAAAGTGAGTCAAGATTATAACTTGGCAATGAATGGAATATTTATACATCATAAAAGTCTGTTTAAAAAAAAATTGCACAACCCAGAAACAATATGCTAATATCACTGAAAGAAAACCTCAACAACAGCACACCACTCCAATAAGTAAAAATATTTTCGATCTCATGGAACAAATTTTATCTTTAATTCATCACGAGGGAATAAATGAGCCGTCCTACTCAAGGGTTTCCGATTCTTAACTATTAACCCTTTGCACTCGAAGTTTTTTTCATTCGTTTCGTTTCCATTCTCGAAGCGATTTTAGTGAAAAGATCATATTCACATGTAAGTTTGATATACGCATTAAAAGAAACGCATTATTTATATTGTTATTTGCATTGTCTCCGTAGAGGAGCCCTGGGCTTGAAGTCAAATTTTAAATTGCTCCGCGCCGGAGCCCACGAGTGCAAAGGGTAAAATTTGAAAAAGATATAATTGCAAGAGGTTGTGTTCGATTTACGTTAGCCATATCTACAAATTATGTTCATGAAATATGTACTGAAGGCTGGCTGTATAAACTTCGAAAATATGTTGAAAAAATTAATATCAATACACTTTATGTAATAGGTGAAAGTCAATATCAAAAAAATACATAGCTTTTTACCCTCGTGTAGAAATTATTAGATTTCCCGTACAATTTACCACGAGAAATAAGATATACATTCGTACAGCTGTTCATAAAAAAAATGAAGGAGATACTTTATTTATATTTTAAACGACGATATGAAATTAGATGTTTTTAAAATATTGGACATATTATTATACTATATATTTTATTATATCTATCATTATTTTGAAATATTATTATATTATGCATTCATCATCGTGTTATTATTGGTATTAGAAATAAATAAACAAATATTTTTAAAAACAATAGTTTTACAATTTATTTCTTCATATACAAAATAAAACGGTTTAGTTTTATACAAAATTAGGAACATGCAATTTTACAAATGGTTTTAATAAATTTGGTACATTATCTATCAATTCTTACATAATATAATGACCTCCTTCTGTGAAATGTATACGAGGTTTAGAAGAACTATTACATAATACAGGCATATCTTTAAAATCAGTTAAAAGTTTAAATATCTTTATACAATAATTCATCTTAAACTTTCATGAAATCCATAATTTTTTATTAATAAATCTTTTACAAATGCAGATGTACACATAGATAAAGGTGTATTTCAAAGTAATTGCAACTATTACTTAATAATTACAAATTTTTAGTTGGTTCATTATCATCAGATACATTATTCATTGACAATACATGAAAACCGGATTTTTCATAGGATCTTGTATATTTTTACTAATTATCAAAAAGATTTACATTTATTTGTAATGCGTGTAAAACTAATATAAATTTGGTATAATATGAATATTATCATCATTTGATAAAACATCTGTTTAAACGTAAGAAGCATATTATTCTTATGCAAAATTTTATTTTTAAAATATAACCATTTATTATTATTGGGAAAATAACTAAGCTTTTACTGGTAATTTATTTTTAGATGTATTAAATCTGATCCGTAACGTACAATTTATGCAACAACTTTTTCATTCCAAATATTATCATAATTTTTTTTTTTTTATCTGTAGAGTAAATTTTTCTGCAATCTAGGCAAAAGTTATTGTATTCCACGTTTTCGGAATTTCAATAAATTTAAACAATTTTGGAAGTTTACGGAAATGTATAGGGATATTTTAAGCTAAATTTGATAAAGTGAATCAAGATTGTAACTTGGCAATGAATGAATTGAGTAGTTATACAGCATAAAGTCTATTTTTCCATGTCTGTTCCGTGTGTAGATTAACACCTTTATTTGGGATAATGTCAAGTATTGAATGCGAAAATATTACAGTTCTGCACAGAAGAGCATGCTGTATGTATAACTTGAAGCAGGGCTCACAAGAGAACTCTTTTTATACAGTACAGGTATTTATATTATATTGTGTTATTTTAAACTTGCTATTATTATGTCCTTATTTTAATTTTTATAGGAATTTCATGTCAAACGAATCCTGTATTTTAAATTGAAAGGAAATCATATAGGGTTGGTTCGGAAACGAAGTTGAGCTGGTTGTGTATTGATGCAGCTTAACTTGGTTAGGTATCCCTGAGTGCTGAGAGTGCATAGCTGTGTTTCAGGTGGGCGTTGCTCACTTGCTGGTTTGTTTATCTGTTTTTGATAAATCTTCAACAAATTTCTCTTTTCTGTCCTTCTCAAGGTGTAAGGTAAGATTACCTTATTCTTTTTTTTTTGTTTTCTCTTCTTTCCGGCTGTTTAATTTTAATAGTCAAACTGAGCCATTCGGCAATTTTTGTGTCCGATGTGGATAATTCTGAATTCAGTATGAATGACGGTCAAAGCAGTACCAGCAGGACTTCCAATACTAATAATTACTTCAAAAGCTCAAAATCAATTAATGAACTGGTGTTGCGGTTGGGTGAGTTTGAGGAAATTCATATTATATGCCAACACAGTGATACAAAACATAAAATTCCGCGTTCAAATCCTTTTCTTATTCAGGCTGATATTAAAAAACACGTAAATAGACATGATAATATTACTAACATGAAATTTTCGAGGCTAGGAAAACTTATATTTTCCACTGCCGATCCGGTGTGCGCTGCACAGATCTTAAATCTTGACAAAATTCTAGAAACGCCAATTTCTACGGCAGTAACTTTTGAAAATATAACAGAAAAGATTTCTAATCTTTGATATACCTACCAATCTACAATTGTCAGAATTAGCGGCTGAAATTATGCATAAAAATGACATGGAAGTGGTTGAGTTGCGACGTTTCGTTAAACTAAACTCTACCCAAGAATTTTCCCGGCACTCGTTACGATCCTGGGAACTTTCTTGCCTGATGCAATAAAGATCTGGTTCATCAACCAAAAAATTCGCCAATTTGTTGATAGAGTCCGACAGTGTTTGCATTGTTATGAATTTACACATGCAACACGTGTTTGTGACAAGAAAATTTGCCCTCTGTGTGGTGTAAACCATGAAGGACAGTGTCAAGGTCAGGAAAAATGCATTCTTTGCAATGGACCTCATTCCGCAACTTCCAAAATCTGCCCACGTCATACACTTGAACAAAAAATTCTCGAATTCAAGTGAAGAAACCATCTAACTATTGGAGAGACCAGACGCTTATATACTCAATCATCGAAAACTCATTACTCTGATGCCGCTAAAATCAACACGACGGCTCCAAACATCGAAGAGATAGTAAACCAAAGAGTGGAGAGTATTGTTCAAAACATTACAATTAAAATGGAACAATAGACCACTCTTTTAATTGAAATGTTCCAAAAACAATCGAAAATCTTGTGCAATATCTGGTCTCAGTATTCCACCAAACTGACCTCAAAAAATCCCCTAACAGAAAACGCCTAATGATCAACCTTGTTCCACCCACTAATAATCCCATGCAATGGGATGCAGGTGGAAGCAATACTTCAAATTAAGACTGTTTTTGCGGTATTTTTTTTGTTCCGGGAGTTCCCGGTCGTTTTAATGTATTTATTAATATTCCTCTTGTTTTTGCCACAAGTTAAGGGTTTTTCTTTTAGTTTCTTAGGGAATAATACCTTCGTGTTTTATTTTCGTAATTTTCGGTGATGTCATTCCTTCAGTGGAATTGTCGCAGTCTTAAAAAATAAGAAAATATGGTTCCACCAACCCCCTTTCACAACGTCAGAATTTTGGGTTTTTCAGGAAACATTCCTGAAAGCAGATGATCGTCTTTCATTTCCTAATAAAATCTTTTTCACCCACCATAACAACAGAACAGAAGGTGGTCTACTAATAGGTATTCCAACAAACATGTCCGGTAGTGTCATTTTGAAAATTCTCAAGACCCAAGCCTTGAGATACTTGCAATAGAAATTCGGTCACACACCTTCACATTTACCATTGCTAATATTTATACACCGCATGGGTTTGATATCAATCAGGTTCAAAATTTTTCAGTAATCTAAAGACGCCAACTTTTATTTTTGGGGATTTCAACCTACACCACCCCTTTTGGGGCGGAAAAACATCTACGCCCAAAAGCGAAGAATTTTGGATTGGTTGAATCAGTCGCATTTTCTATCCTGAATACTTCAACGCCCACCACATCACCCATAATTTCACTTCTATTGCTTATATTTGTCACCTCCTAGTTAGTTCCCCTCCCCCTTAACATTTCTTTCTTCTTTTCCTTTTTTATTTTTTAAACTTCTTTCTCTCCTATTAACTGTTTGCTTTAAAATTTTTAATTCTGTAATACTTTGTTTTATTATATTTGAATTCTGAGCAGATGTGCGCAGGTACTCGACTCTTCTATCCAATCTAGTAAGGAAAGAGGGCGACGAGATTGAATAAAGTAGTGTTCCTGTGCTTATTGGAGCACATCTACACTGTTGCGAATAATAAAATAAAGTATCCATTAAAAGTTTTAGTAAATTTAGGATGAGCCTACTTCAATTATAAAATCAGAAGGATTGGTGGAAAAAAAAAATTAAAATAAGAAAGCCAGTGGACGACAGTGAAACTATGGGAATTGCAAAGGAAAAAGAGGGGATGGGGAACTGAACCTGGGAACGCTGTCTGGAGTGTAGTCATTAAACGATTAGTGTTGTTGATAGAAGGGGATCCATGCCAGTTTGATAGCCTCAGCTGGTTCACGAATAAAAGAACAAACAAACGTAGATAATGGAGGAAGGAGACAGAAATGTTATTTTATTTTATTATATTTTTAATTTATTTCCTAAATGTAAGAAGGAGGAATCCAGGAATTTTATGGAGGTCATGGAAAGAGGGCAGAGTTTGTTTACTAACAAACGCATCGCTAAGTTCGGCGTCGAAACGACCTGGACGAAAGCTGCACGGACGCGGAAGATACGGGAACGGACGGCGGGGAAAAATTGTACCATCCAGAGCTCCAAAAAAAGGCCCACAGCCATTTACCAGACCGCCTGGGAGTCTTTCCCGGCAGTCGGGGAATTTATTCCCCGCCGATTAATTCTACCGCTGCGGCTAGGGCAGGGATGGGCAAACTACTGCCCGCAGGGGAATGTTCTATCCGGCCCGCGGATAGAATTTTAATTTGCAGGTCTGAGGCAAAATAAAAGAAATATATATTATATATCCATCTCCTTTTCTACTTTCATTTTTATCTCTTTACGTTTTCAACTATGAACCTTTGAAAGAATTATTTCTGAAGTAGACTGACAGATGAGCATTTAACCTCGTTCCTTAATCAGTACATCTCACTTCGAATCTCAATATAAGGAACTTTTAAAAATGAAATCGCAATTTCATTCATCTCATTAATATATTTCAATTTTAATACTTGTATTTTGTTTTTAAAATTTTAGAAAAATTTATCTTGGCCCGCCAAACTTTTTTTTTTTTTTTTTTTTTTTTTTCGGTTTTGGTCCGCGACCGAAAAAGTTTACCCATCCCTGATACAAGCGAATCTGAGCTGCAATCTTTGGCTTTTAAATTTTAATTAATTGCTACGATGTGCACCCTTAATCTAAATACTGGCTATCTCTCTTTTAATTTTAACTTTAATTTTGGTTAATAGTTTTATTTTAATTTTAATTGTTGTTTTAATTTGTTTAAAATGTTTCCTTGTTTATTTGCTTTTTCTAATTTTTAATCCAATAGATTATCTCAATAGTTTATCTTAATAGCTATTAATTTTAAATACTTAAGTTCCATTTTTATTTTTAATATTGCTAAAATTTCATAATAAAGAAAAAGATTGCCTTTTTCCCGACTTCTGTTGGTTTTTTTGCAATGTAACGGAACTGATGGCGCCATCTGTTGGTGCACCTGGAAATCTGCAACCTGCAAAAATTCGTACTTTGATCTGGCGTGTTTGGCGACGACTTTGACCTGATAGACCTGACCTTAGCTGATTTTCCTGACTATATTTTATTTTTATTTTTATCATTTTGTAAATTTTATTTCATTTTTTTTTTTTTATCTTTTTTTTTTAAATTTTTAATGTTAATTTTAAATTATTGTTTTGGGAGCATCGTCAACGGACTCTTAATTGTACTAACAACTTTAGCTTTTTAGATCTCCTGTTTTAATTGTTATCAAACAGGAGATGTTTTTCTTTTATATTCGCACTCTTAATTTAAGCAACTTCATTTAGTGCTGATTTTTTAATTAACTTTAAGATGTGGAGGTTATCGTGGTTCTTAAAACCACATAGGAACTCCGTAACCGGTACGCCCGTTGCCTGTTGGTGCGAAGCAGCCGCTAGTTTCTAGCTTGAGTTGGAGCCAGGGCCGGATTTTCCTATAGGCTAACTAGGCTTCAGCCTAGGGCCTCAAGATCAAGAGGGGCCTACATTCAAATTGTTAGCAAAATTAAAATTACACTATTCTAAAAGCAGGGAGGTGAAAGGGTCTTATAAGTGGAATAGCCTAGGGCCTCTTTTCATCTAAATCCGGCCCTGGTTGGAGTCCCTTGAAGTTATAAGATAATACATTGAAAAAGAAAGCAGGTAAAGACTAAAAGGTGACTTTCCCAGATATATATATATATATATAATATAATTAAAAGAAAGAGACATATAAATTTTTAAGGTAATCTATAAAATGAGAATGGTGTCTATTTGTTTTTTTAAATTATTTTTCATTTTTTTTCTTTTTTTTTTTAATATTTAATATGAAATAAATAAAATGAACAAAATATATGTATATATACAAACTAATAAAAAACAAATAAGAAGCAGAGTTTAATATGTAAGTCCGAGATAAATACAAGTAGAGAGAACGAAACAATCTAAAAATATAATGGAAGTAGAACGTAAGGAGAAATGATTGCCAAACGCATCGGTTAAAATAACGCGGGTTGCTGAAGGTCCAGGTCAGCGCCGATAGGAGAGAGAGAGAGATCCGGAGAGCACGCCTGGTCTATAACAATATATTCAACTATCCAAAAGAGGGATTGGAGTTAATGGCATAGAGGTATATTCTAGAAATTTACCTGTCATTTCTTCCGCCATCGGAAGCTCAAATTGAAACATATGATACATTGTTAGACACTTGATTATTTTTATGTTCAAAATTATACCTTTAATTTCGATTTTACAGTCATTTCTTTTATTTTGAAATCACGGAAACCTTTCTCAACGTCCTTGTATGTATGTAAGATACATTCACACCTGATTTTGCATGGATTTTAATTTTATTTAATTTGCTATTGGCAATAACAATCGGCGTATCATTACGGAGTGTTATGTAAAAATGACAAAAAATGTGGTCAATGTGGCTGCAGAATTTTAAGTCATTAAAATGGAATTAAATGAAATAGCGTATCTTCAACTCCTGTGTAGCGTTAAGTGAGTAGCGTCGGTACCGCGTTTGCCTTAAGGCAACAAAGACAACTGTCTGTGTTTGCCAGCTGCATTAGAAAGAAGAAGAAAAAAAATGAATAATCACTCTTCACTCTTAAAAGGAGAGGAAAGAGCCATTGAGAGGCGGTACTAATTCTCTGGCGTCATTTAGTGTTGCCAGAAGGTACTCGATAGGAATTTTGAACTAAGATATAAAAACATTTTAAATGCTGATAAAATTAACGGCTCATTGAGAGTCCTTAGCAATTTTAGAATGGGATAGAAAGTCCTGAAAAAGTTTGTTGGGTAAAAGATATAGCGGCTTAGAATGTAACGTAAGTCAAGTGAAAGCCACACGACTAGCGCTCGGTGCCACAGATTTCGGGTTCGAGCCCCGGCGGTGAGTGGATGATTGGAGAGGTTAAGAATCCATTTTAAACCGTAGATCCCGGTGTAACATGACTGTAGAGCGTTGGGAGTAGGGCTGACAACCCTACCCCGTAAAAAGAAAACATCTCCCTTCTCTCATTATAAATAAATGAAAAATTAACAAATAATGTATAAAAACTTTTGATGAACACACTTTAATTCTTATGAACTACGAAAATTACTACCATATTATTCTGATTGATATAGAAATTCCCGATTTTAAATCTAAAGATATGAAAAATATCAATTCCTTTCATAATAGCGTAGTAACTTCTGTGTTTTATTTTTATTTTTAATTTTTTTTTTTTATTTAGATGTAGTTAAATCAAAAATCTAAACCAATAATTTCTTTAAAAAAACCCAGATAATTTTGTGTTTATACATAAAAGATGAACAAAAAGTTCTTTAAAATGCACTATATATTTCACATATTTGATATATAGAGAGGCCTGATGGCCGAGTGATTGGCGCTCGGTGCCACAGGGTTCGAGTCCCGGCGGTACCATAGATGTTTGTAGTGGTTCGGAATCCACTTTAAACCATAGGTCCCTGTCTAAAATGAGGGTAAAACGTTGGGCGTAGGACTGATAATCCTACCCTGTAAAAGAGAGAACATCTCCAGTCTCGAAACATGTTAGTAGGCAGACGGCCTTGGCCCATCATGGGATGATAATGATATTTCACACATATGACATATGAGATTAAATATTTTTTTCATTTTAGCTATAAGGAATTAAATGTCTACCTCAACACAATTGATTGCTTACAACTAAGAACAGTTTCCAAA
>BPLR01012316.1:0-171176 GCA_021605095.1 Caerostris extrusa | reverse complement strand
CTTAGTAATAGAAAGATCTTTTTTGCATGTCAACAAATAACTTTAATTACAAAAGATATTTAGATAATAAATCGTAGAAAAAAATATTTTCATTATAACAAAAGCAACTTGCTAAATAACTAACAATATAATTACATTCTTAAACTTTAAAATAAATGGCCAAAAAACCCAATAAATGGAATAATAACTGACAGAAAATATACATCAATCCAAAAGAATCATTGTGTTTTAAAAATGCAATATTACATTTATTATTAGAAAGATCAACTTTTAAAAATTTTAATTACCAAAAATTAATATTTGGTGATAATAAATTGGCAGAGAAATATTTGATAAATAAAAATTACAAAAAATGAAAATGAACTTTAAAATAATATTTTATTACAAGCAAAGCAACTTGTTGTAGTAAGTAAAAACATAATTACATTCTTAAACTTTAAAATAAATACGAAAAATAAATAAATAAAAACAACAATAAAAAAAAAAAAAAAATAATAATAACTAACTTACTATATAAAAACCAATAATAATAACTGACTGACTAAATAAAAAATAATAATAACTGACTTAAAATATATATCAATTAAAAAAATATGTTTAAAATGTAATATTCTATTTATTATTAGAAATATATTTTTTCATGTCAACAAATAATTTTTAAAGGTTTAATTGCAAAAAGATTATAAATAATTTTTTAAAAATGCTAAACGGTTAAAAATAGCATTTTAACGAAATACATGTCCTGTAATTTAAATAAAAAAAAAATTTCCAATGTTTTCCATCTCAATTGCTAGTTTTATATATTTTTAAACAAAATACTTAAATTTTCTGATATTAAAAATTATTTTTCAAGCGTGTAGAGAAGAATTATATATCTATTATTTTTTTTTTTTAAATAATTAATCAGTTAGTAACAGGTAGTGGGAGCCTTTAAGTATCAGAAACAGTTAAATTGATTCTAAGTATCAAAGCAAAGTTTCGGTAATTTTATCCCATGCTATACGATAATAGTTCATAAAATAAAAATCCTAATCGCAAAATGATTATTCTCGCAATCTTAAAATAAGGAAAAAGATTTCGGAAATCCTTGCTATATTCAGACCAGAACGGCGTCTCGATAAGGACTGGGATATATACACACATTAAACAACAAAATTACTTCACCAATTCGAGATCAATTATCCCACGGAATATTCCCGGATAACAACAGGCAATAATGCAACAGTTTGAACTTAATGTTCCAATTGCTCACATCGCTAACAGGAAAGCCAGAGAGAGAATTAATGGCAAGAAATCCCTTTCGAATCTTTTATCTTAATCCGTATCGAGAAAAAAAGGGTTTATAAAAAAAAAAAATCTTGTTCCAAAAGAAGCAAATTGTCGAACAATCATCTTTAAAGAACACCAAACATGCTCCAACAGAATGGGTAGTCTCAACATCACGTTCTTGTTTTGGCGAAAAAGGCGCCACATAAATAGACACGCTCTGTAGACCACGGTAAAGTTTGGCAAGGAACTGTTTTTCCTGCTTTTAAACCATGGGACACTGACGACTTCTTGGCGATTGATACCTAGGTCACGTCCCACAGAAATAATGGATCCAGGATTTGAAATGCATAGCATGCTGTCAGACAATACAGACAAGCCCCGTTAGAAAGAACGGAGGGGGAGAAGACATTTTGTCCTGGTAAACAAACTGTGGGAAGAGAGGGGATGGTTCTTTTTTTTTTATTTTTATATTCCTTCCCTGCACCTCTTTAGAATCAATCGTGCGTCAAGCTGTGAACGATAATTGGGCAACGAAAAATGAAGCGAACAGAGTATCAAGTGCGGGAAAAATGGAATGGAAATGGTGATGAGGTGTTTTGTAACAGAGAGTGATTGGCAGAAATGGATCGGATTCAATTTTTCAATTTTGTAGACGGTCTTTTTTTGTATGAGAGATTTCTGACGTAATATGCGAGTGCTTTTATGTATGAGAACCGTTCAGCTATCTCTTCCAATTAAGTTTAAAAAAAAATAATAACAACAATTGCACAAAAGGAAATTAATGATTGGTAGAAAAAAGATGCAACAATTGGTGACTAAGATTGTTTCTATAAAGAGCAAATATTTTCGTTTTTGTCTTTAAAATTATCTTCTCTATTATCATAAAAATTTTTCATTACTATTATTATTACATTTCGATTTACTGAAAATTTTCAAAATACAAACTTTTTAGCTTACATAGCATGATTATGTTTTCATAATCTTTATAATAAACAGTTTTTCATAAACGCGTTTATTTTAACCTTTTAAAATAAATATAATTTCTTTTATTATACTGTTTAATATAATTATTATTAATTATATTTTTTACAAACTTTGGATTAAAACTGTATAAAAAAAACAATTGTAAAAAAATAACAAATGTACAAAACGAAATTAGTGACTGGTAAAATTAATGACTAAAATTGTTTCTATCAAGTGCAAATATTTGAATTCAATTACTCAATTGAAAACTTGATTAAATTAATTTATTATTTAAAATCGTGAAATTATTATTGTCTTAAAAATTTTTCATTATTATTATTACTACATTTCGATTTACTGATAATCTTCAAAATATAAGTTTATAGCTTACATGGCATGCTTATGTTTTCATAATATTTATAACAAACGTATTTTCATATGCGCGTTTATTTTAACCTTTTTAAAGCAAATATTATTTTTACTATACTGTTTAATAGAATTTTTAATAATTATTTTTAGACATTTTTGGATAATTTTCAAAACGTTAAAAATGCATGAAAACTAGTACAATATCAAAAAAAAAAAAAAAAAAAAAAAAAAAAAAATTCGTTTTGTACTTCTTACTTATTTTCTGTAATTAAAAAGCTTTTGATATAACGAAAATTAAATGTCTTTCCTACAATAAAAAAAAATTAATTGCGCTAAACAAAAGAGAAAAAAAGTTAATTTCATTGGACAAAAGTTCAATTATCCTAAATTTACAAAAAAGAAAATGCTACCAAAAAAACAGCCAGTTGATGTGAATTGGATTTTAAATACCTGTTTGGTTAAAACATTATTGCCAACTGTTCCCAAATGATGAAATATAATTAAATAATGACTCAAAATTATTAGACAATAAGTCTTATTATTAGACAATAAACCTTTAATTTCCTTACTAAAACAATGGTCAAATGATGTTTAAGACAAAAAGACGTTTCTATAAAAAATCAATTACAGCAACAAAAGATCTTTAATTATTAAAAAAGTGGGTACTTACGTATTAACGGTACCTTGGCGACAGTTGCGCCAATAAAGAGCACACGCGCCAAACGCAGCTGCAGATTTGGCGCCAATCTACACTTAAAATTTTTGTTCCAAATAATAAAATATATATGAAACACTTCATTTAAAATCAAAACGCTTTCAAAATATTTTTATTCAAATAATAAAGATTGGCGACACTTAAAAACCGCCAAGTCTGTCGCCAAGGTACCGTTAATACGTAAGTACCATAAAGTGTTTCATGTTTTCAAGAAATTACCATTTACAATAACAAAATGAAGTTTTTTTACTTCTAAATCAAAAAATTTCTTGGGAAAAAAAAAAAAAAAGAGATGAAAAGAAGAAAGGAATTAAAAATCTAAGATGGAATCTTTCTTTTTAACATAAAGAGAATAAAATAATATTCAGTTCGTTTTTTACAATGTGTAAAAGAAAATAATTTTTCAATAAATATTTGAATAGTATTTAAGAATGATAAATTTAATAGAGTTCAGATGCGTCGTTCCTTTTAAATCAAACCTGTTATTCATCAATTAAAGAAAATAAATTATTCGAAATCCAGTTTACTCAGTTTGAAAGACCAGATGTGAAAAATTAATATTAGAAAATCGGTTATCTAAACAACTTCCGTTTCACAACAAGAATTCAATTCCAACTCACCCATTCATCAATATTCATTTGGCAAACGAAAAAAATAACTAAATAAAAGAACATCTGAGTTCAGAATGAATATTTAGTCTTTGATTCGAACAGGTTTTCGACCTTGCACCGAAGGCATAACTTCTAGATATGATGAGTCATTTGCTGTTTTGCCTTTGGCGCGAAAGATCATCAGAAACACACACAAAAAAAAGGGAATTGTTTGCAACTAAACTCAACCAGACGACGCCCTTAAAATATTCCATCGCAACTTGCAAAAGATAATACAGAAAACAAAACAAAAAAAAAAAGGAAAAATATTTTTGCAGAACAAAAATAGAACATACTGAGAAGAAAGAATACTTATTTCTGTTTATCTTAGTTCCAATTTCATATCGAATTCGTAATGTTACGGAAACAAAAATTCCATAACATATTTCTATGTAAATTTGGAATTCTTTTTCTACCGATATCCTCAAACATTTCCACCAAAAATTGCTCACCCGCCATTTTGTTTTGCATGGCCGATTTTTCGAATCATTTAGAATCAATCGACTGCAAAATTGCTAAGAATTTACATGTAACAAAACAAGAACATAAAAAAATATTTACGGCAATTATTTGGCAACGATACCGGTGGTTTGTGCAAGCTAAGTCTGAGACTTTCCAATATCGTCTTGCTCAATGTGCTCGATTTTATTTTTATATATGACAAGAATATTTTTTTACAGCAGATTTTTTAAAAAAAATTCTGGAATTCTAGGGGAAAAAAAAAAGAATTATTTAAGAGTTTATCGAATGAAAATTAATTTAATTAATTCGCTACCATGTTTAAGCTAACTGCTGAAAGACAATTAAAAATATATCACAAATGTATACATTTTACGAAACTAAAATAAAAATGTGAATTTAATTTAGAAGTGTAGCCATGCTTCCTCCTACGCATTGGGAAGAGCGCCTCCTATGGCATTCAGAAGAAACAATCAAGATGGTCTACAGGCGAAGAGGAAGCATATTTTTTGCATCCCACGCGTACCTGAGTATCGAGTTTTCGGCTTAGAAATGGAATCCTTCCACGAATCTACATTATATGCCTTTGTTAAATATTGTATTTGTGTGGTGTGTGTAAATAAAGCTAAGAGTTCTCCAATCTGTGCCTCAAGTAATTCAGCCCAATCCCACCCATTTACAATCGGGTTGCCAAACTTGCATATTACAAAAGTTTAATATATTCATCAAATTTAATATTTTAAAAACAAAGCAGCTAAAATCTATTAAATAGCAAATAAAAAAAAAAAAATTTCCAAAAGCAAGCGAATCAAACGGTAGCCATTTAAAATCTAGTGTTTTTTTTTTTTTTTTTTTTTGCCTAATAATAAACGTCACCTTTATTAAGAACAATTTAAAATAACACTCTTAATTATTTCATCTATCTATCAAAAGATGATTAAGTATCAAAAAGATGACATCTTCAGAACAATTTCTAATTTGCATAACACGGATTGCTCATAATTAACAGCAACTATTCCATAATTATAGCTATCAAGGCGAAATTAATCTTTAAAAAAAATAACATTTTTTTTTCCCCTTATGTCAAATTGAAGCACACGGTACAAGACAAAGCTTGATTTTAATTCTTGTAGCCAACTATAATTTGGTTGAAAGTATCAATTACAAGTAAATAATTGTTCTAAGCAGGGTAATGGAGAACTTAATTGTTTACATTCTTATGACATACATGGTATCTTCTTCATAGTATGTCATATTTCAATAAGAATGGCAGAAATACGGATGTAGAATAAAAACAAACGTGAATAGGTTGTAAACATGAATAATTGTCCGTTTAATTGTGCTGGAGTCTAACCATCTTGTCATAATTAATACAAGAAATTATTTAAACTATTAAGATATTAAATTTGTTTCATAAACATTTAATTAATTAATTTTCTGGATTTTAAAAACTAAACAAATTTTTTTAATTGACCAATTTTGATGAAATTTTTTTTTGTGTGCGTTTGAGTGGGTCCCTGAGTGGTTTAGATTCACAATTGAACCCAGAAGGTGAAGCTGCAATCGATATATTTTATGTATATATAATTCTTCTATACATGTGTTTGTCACTGAACTCCTAAACGGTTTGACCCATTTTGATGAAATTTTTTTTGTGTGTGTTTGGCAAAACACGGAGAATGTTTTTATACAATCCCCTTTGTATAAGTCGTCACCAGATGGTGCTGCAGTATATCAACTTCTACACCGTTCAACCAATCGCTATGAAAATCGGTAATAACATGTATTCATTCGAATATGGAAAAATAGGTTCGCGCTATCCACTTTAATTAATAAACAAATAATAATAATTAAAGATATTTAAATAATCCTGCATTTGCATGTTTTCAGGAAAAACTTTTCCGTAATTTTCTAAAAATAACATAAAAAGAAGGGGAAAAAAAAAAAACATTTGTAAGAGAGAAAAAAAATTACTTACTTGCAATAATATTCGCCTTTAGGGTTTAAACCACAAGAAGCACCGTTTTTACAAGGATTCGGAGAACATGATAACAGACCTAAAGTGACAAAAAATAAATAAATAAATAAATAAAATTATTTTAATATCAAGACATAATTGTTATAAATTTTTACATAACATATAACATTACGACGCAACTATTTTACTCTTTTTTTTTTTTTTTTTGAAAAATGACCCAAAATGACAGCAGTAATAAAACTTAATACTATTTATCTTACAGCCATATATTAAAAAGACTTAACAAAAGCTACTGTAATATTAGACAACAAAAAACACGAGCATTTTCGCCTACGCAAGCAGTACATAAGCTTTAAACTAAATGAAAGATAGCCCAGCATTTTCTTTTTTTATCTTTTAACACATCTAAGCGAAAAGAGTCAGCAGTTTACACCGAGTAGAAAATGAACAACACATCTTTTCAAGTTAACAATCGCTTCTTAGTATAACGATACAATGACTTTTTGATATTTTTTTATAATATTAAATTTCTTATATCAATAACAGCACATGATGTGCGTTGCCTATGTTAACTTTAAACAATATTTTTTTTATATATTTAAATAATAATGTAATAGTTTCTTATCGTTTGTAGAATACAATGCCTTAATTATGCACACAAGATTCTTCCAAATCAAAGGACTTAGTGATTAGAACGTATAAAAACAGCAAATAAACTCTCCATTCTCTCGAATTATGTATAAATGCTGTATATGTAATCTTTATTATTTCATATATGTATTATTCCCAAACTTTGACCGAACATAACTAGAGCATAGCAACTAATTTTTAAATTAAATTATTATGTGAATAAAAATCATACATCTTTTTAAAAGATTATATAAAATGCATATCTTCATAAAAACTCAAACACGTGATTTTCAACTCATTCCCACCAAATTTGAAATCAATCTTCCTTAACATAGAACGTATAACTAACTCCCCGACACTACAGTCCGTATTAGACCATGGCCGTCTGCCTACTGGCAGATTCAGGTTGTTAGCCCTATGCTCAACAGTCATATTCGTCAGGACTTACGGCTTAGCATGAATTCCGTACCACTACAACCACCCATGGCACCGCAGAAATTCAAACCTCAAAATCTGCGGCACCGAGAGCTTGTCACTCGGCCATCAGGCCCATATAAAATGTACAGTCATTTTTTTTTTTTTTTTTATATATTTATTTTTATTATATGTAACCAATCCTCTCTATTTCAACCAATATTTCTTACATTCAGATGCCTTTCCGTAACAAAAGCATCAACGAATATATAGTTACTTTACAAAAAAATTTTACATTTCTGAATAGTATAGTACAATACATCAAGCATTGAGCATTTTGTTTCACTTATGTTTGGGAAGGAGAATAAGGGGGGGGGGGGATATAGCCTCCCGGTGGATTTTTAGGGGTAAATGCCCATATTTGCGGTCATATGGGAGAAAACACGAGGAACGATGTTTAAATTAACTAGCCAAACAGACAGACTATGTTGATGCGAGACAAGTTGTCATATTCGCCTTCGATAATCATCGTTTTTGAAAGCAGTCAGTACAACGTATGGCGCCGGCGGATTCAATGCAAAACTTTGTTAACACGCTAGCTGTGCATATTAGCACTAGACCAAAGGCTGGGCCTAACAGAGATTTGATATTATTTCATGCTCTTATTCAGTTGAGTTTAGCAATGTGCTTTCCCATCACTGATATTATTTCCTCTTCAGTTATAAAAATTCAGTTACGAGTTTAGCATTGTGCTTTCCCATCACTGGAATATTTTCAGGCATAATAATAATATTAAATAATATAACAAACACCGAGTTTAAAGAAATATACATGTAAATGCATCAATTCGAAGAAAGCTGTGATTCAGATCTTCATATTATCCCCTCTGGCCTTTGGTACCACAGGCTTCAGGGCGGTGCCATGGATGTTTGTGAGGGGTTCAGAATCTACGCTAAACTGTAGGTTCCGGTCTGTTTAGCCCCGTGTGCACAACATGACCGTAGAGCAACAAACCAAACCAAACTGATTACATATGTGTCCAAAGTGTGGAACCAAATGACCGTAGAGCGACAAGTCAAACCCCTTCCTATCGGACCTCCCCCACTCCCGGATTTAGCACTACTGAAATAGCAAGAAGACTACCATAGGGTCGACAGGACATCTATCACAAAAACAAGCAATTCCGTTCCTAGATATTGACATTTCGAAGCATGCTTTTTCACTTCAGTTTATTGCGACATCACCAGACGATAACCATTTATTCGGAAGAAACTAAACACGGCGGTGATGACGAAGGATACGAAGGCAAGACGGGACTTTCGACTTGGGAGAAATTATTATCAGGGGTTTACGTTCGAAAGATAAAAGAGGCTTTCTCTTATCTATCGCATCCAAAAGATAATGTCACTTTTGGCACAGAGCAGGCAGTCCCACTTGTAAAGCAGTTTCCGTTTCAAATATCACCAGCTAGATGTTTTTTTTCCATTAAGAAGTTCGCGCTTTCAGCTTATTTATTTTATTTATTCTTTTTTTCTTTCGGGAAAAGATAAATTGAATTTATGTTTCTGTTTAGGAAACCATCGTGAGGTTTATTAGTAGCTTCCTAACATTCGGAGTTTTTTTTTTATACTTTTCGGAAATCTCTGTGAAGTCGGAAGAAAGGAATGTTTGTGGAATCGTGTCCTTCCTCCATGATGATTAGGGATGTCGTCTGGTTGATTGAGGATTGTTTATGTAAAAGACAGAAAAAAAAAAAAAATGCATCCTTCTTCGAGTTCACTAATCAGAACATTTGAAATTCCAATAACAAAAATACAAGTTTTGGTCTTTTCCATATTGTAAAAATTTAATTTCATAATTCATTTTAATAACCACAAATCATCTACCAAACCAAGATGTGGTTCCCAAAGAATGCGAAGATTTCCAGTTAAAAATTTGATCTCATAATCCATTTTAATAACCCACAAATCATCTGCGAAACCAAGATATTCTATAGATCTAACTCAGTGGTTCTCTAAGAGTACAAAGATTTCCAGTTGCGCCCTGGGGCATTCCAGAAAAAATTTGTTCATATATAAAAATAAATATTGATACCCATTTTCTTGTCAATTTCACCATTCAAAGACAATTTTCATTATAAACAACTAACATTTTATTAATATTATTCATGTAATAAATATCAAACAGCGATAATGCGAAAAAAAAAAAAAAAGATGTTTCTGAGAAGCTAGAAACGGTAACTTCCATGGTTAGCTACTAGAAGGGTTAGCATCTATGTGATTTTCATTGTTAAAAATTCCCATAGCATCCTATGAGACACCGCCGTGTTTAAGTAGTACTCTGTGGAACTGATCCTCTAACAACAACTGAAAAACTTGTAGTAGACTAGAAGAACATGTATTAGATCCATGGATTGTGAATTGAGGATTAAACATAAGGAATTACGTCTTCAAATCTTTTGGATTCCTATAAAACAAATGCGTGTATAATTTATGGCATTTTTTTTAAGTAATATTTGACTTAATTATTATAAAATTCTTCCGAAAAATTTGTATATAATGCGCCTAGAATTATTTGAAGGATTTTAAATGCGCCCCAACTTCAAAAATTGTCCAATTCTTGATGAAATTGCCATTTTATAAGACTGAGTTTAGCAGATAATTGAATATCTTATATATTTTAAGACGGTTTCGCATTAACGATTATGTAAATTGTAAAACAATTTTAAAAAAATTTTAATGGTAGAAAAAAAAATTGCGTTTTTATATTATCTAGCTCAAGTAAATTTGATTTTAAACATGTAATTTTAATAAATATTTTTACATGGTCGAGTACTGTAGAACTAGATGATGATAATCATTATTTAAAAAAAAAAAAAAAAAAAATTTTATTTTGGGGGCATGGGGGCAATAAATATCGCAATGCTAGAATTTTTTTTTTTTTTTTTTTTTTTTTTTCCAAATTACTTTTAAAAAGTATTTTTTTTTTAAAAACTAAAAGTACATTACAGTACATTACAGTAAAAAATTAAATATAAACATTAACTTTTAAAATTAAAAATTAAAAGTTATTTACAGCAGTTTTAGTAATAAGAAATACTCATGCATGCTCTGATTCACCAACTATTTTTTGAAAATTCTTGGCTTTTTAACTGTTAAATTATACATATGCAATATACATAACTTCGCGCATAGAATTGCATTTAAATCGTATACGCAGCACATGCATTTTGATGGCAACATAATGGTTTCTTAGTCACAAACTTGGTTGAATTAATTTTGGAAATAATTTTCTTTCTGGTTTTTTTAAATAAATAAATGCAAATGAAACAATACCAACTGAATTAAAACGACGCATTATCGTATATATGTTTATATATTGCTAAATATTAAAATCTAAGTTGCAGATAAACAACAACAGAACCTAGAAGTAACATTCCTTAGAGAATAAACAAACAAAAACGCTTCCCAAAGCAAAAACCTCGGCAATAATCAAGCCTTAATCAAAACAATTTACGAAAAACCATTGTTTGCAGATCACATCTGCAACTGTAACTGGCCGAGTTGGCAAAAAAGATGGGAGTGAAATGTTCTGGGCTGTCAACAAGCGAACTTGGAAACAATCCAGGAACTTGTACGACAATAGGCACGGATGATTTCGAACAAAGAGTTATGAATGAATTGCGATTTGATTCTGATTTTTCATTATCTCGCTTCCCTTTTAGCGACCATTTTGTTCCAAAGTGAATTTAATTTTAATCTTTCGAGATCTCTTTCACCGATGTGTGTGGTCAAGTATTTAATCTGCTGGGAGTATTTTCCCAGAATGTTGATAGCGGAGGAAGTTGATGCACTTTGGACCAAGAATTAATGTGTGAAAATTCATCGGTTTATGATGAAAGGATTCAGCAATTGCCTGATACTGAGAATATATTTTATTCAGAGATTTTTTTTTAATGATGTGCCGTTTAATTAATTTTGGTAATATTTGCTTTAAAAAATACACCAATAAACTTAACTAAGGATATCTCATATTAAAAAACAGCTCACATCTAATTCTATGTAGTTGCCCAGGTTTTCACAGAATTAAATAGTAAAATTCTTTAAATATTGAAGAAACATACTTTGAAGATAACGTATGATCAACAATAATATTATCCCTTGGAATAGTCGAACTAAATATTTAGTACTTATTCTGGATCAGCATTTAACTTGGGAAACATTTTCTGTACACCAAAACTAACTTTCGTATTGCCTTCAGAAAACTCTACCCTCTTATAAATAGAAATTCTACCATGACCAGGGATAACAAAATTCTTCTTTATATACTGTTATGCTTCGCCCAATTCTCATGTAGGCTTGCTCGGTCTGGTCCTATGCAGCTAAATCTAATTTAAAAACGCTTGAAACTGCACAAAATATCACTATCCGCCAAATTACCTCTGCTAAATTGCTCATTTGCCATTCTGATATCTATAAAGCTATTAACATTCCTTCCTTAAAAGATTTTCTTAAACACATCTCTGTTAAATTTTTGGCAGGCTTATTAACCATGAAAATATTGCAATCTAGGAGACTGACTCTTACATTCCTAAGTATGATTTAAAACGTCTGCTCAAAATTTTAATTTAATTTTATTATATTTGTAAATATATTCTGGGCAATTTTCATTGTTTCAACTGTATTTACCCTATCATATCGGAGATGGAGCCCCCAGAGGCTAAACATTACTCCAAAAGAATACATCAACCAAGAAGATAACATATGGAAAATAATAAGCAATTTATAACATTGTAATAACTAGCAGAACTATTTAACAGGAAAAATAAAAGATTTTTTTTTAATTTTTGTACACAAATATATAAAATACATACCTTTTAGATTAGAAATACTACAAAAATACTTTTTCATGGTTTACATATACATAAATGTATATTGTGCAAGTTCGACAGTATAAATAAGTTGGCAAATCGAATAATATTTTTAATATATAAAAATACAAATAACTTTTAAATAAAATTTCTTTCAATTTTTCATTCCTGATAACTTATTGCACAAAATCTCCCATCAAAAGTATAAATCAAAAATAAATTTATATTGAAAAAAAAAAAAGATTTTAAGAGTTAAAAAATAAATCTAAGCAAGTCTTATGCATACGAACTCCTTATCACGCTTGAGCAAGCGCACAAGACACAGCCACGGATACAGTTAACTGAGAGAAAAATTCTAGTCGTCTGCAATTTTGAAACGAACAAGTAATAATTTTCCGCTTTATGTGCTCGGTCGATCGTCAAAGTGCCTAGGAGGAGGGGTTAAAGCCGTTCGAACAGCCTGAGGGGGTTGAAAAAATATTTAACTGTCTCGAAAACGATTCTAAAAGAAATTTTGGAAGTGTTTTTAAAACACGTAGTTTAGAAGACAAACGCCGCCGAATATCAAAACCGAGTTCTGTTGTCTGAAATCAGCCATTTTCTCCAAATTCGGAAAATCGTTTGCTTTAAATTTTACCCAATTATTTCAAACGATTGCTTACTGAATAATACTGGAATATTTCAAAGTTATGAGAAGTGCTTTTACTATTAATATTAATATTTACTTTCTATATGTAATGAAATAAAAAATAAATTTTCAGTATATTTCGAGTATTATTCGATTAAATTTTCAGTAATTCCGATTTAGTCGAAATATCGTGTTTTCTATAATTACAACATTTCTAAGAAAAAATCAAGACTATATTTGCCACATTGTATAAAAACGCAAAAACTGCTCAGTATTCTATAGGAATTTGATAAAGGTAATACGATTGTTTGATTCAATATTAAGATTTGTTCATAATTTTAGCAATACGATTACGAATTCGATATTAAGTATTAAAACGATAACGATTAATTTCGATAATTTGTGCTAAAAAATTTTTATGGCCAAAAATTTAATTGAAATTTCGTTCTTGGTTTTACATTTAATACAGAAAATGTGAATTGGATAATTCAGTTTATATTTTCAATTATAGTTTTTCCATTTGTATATAAATATATTCATATATATTTATATAAACATATAAAACGTATTCATATTCAATTATATATTCATTCACAAATAGAGATATTTGAAAATGTTGTTTATTTTTTCCTTATAACTACATGGAAACAATTGACACCATCCCTTTTCACTTATATTTACCTTTCAATAGCTTTTTTTTTTTTTTTACCTTTTATTTACGGTTTTTATACAAGTAAATAATAAAAAAGAATGCCAAAAGAGCATCTGCGAATTTTTCACAGGAAGTGAAACGTCCTTAGCGCACGTGCGCGGAAACAACGTAGCCTTGGCAATCATCCCCTCCCCCAGGCTTCACACTTCTTTCTCCCCCCCCCCCTGCCACTCGTTCAACCCCTCTGCCCACCCCACAGAAAATGCGAAGCATGTGAAATTTTCGAACGTGCCCTCTCAACAGGTGCGTAACAATTTTCTAAGAAATCACATTCTTCAGTTTGCATTCTGCCACCTGCACCACAAAATGAATGGGGATGCTTTCTCTACAAACACGATTATCAATTACCGAGATATATTTGCTTCTTATGCAGATGGCATGATATGTAAATAAAAGTGCAGTCCAATAATAAAAGTCAATGCTTATTTAAAATAAAGTCTCTCTTCATGGAATGTTCCATTTAAAAACTCCTCTTTTGTCCATATTGGGAAGATTCCATGAGGCAAACAGTGTACTCATAATATATACATGTACAATGAATACAGTATATGAATATGATACGAATATAATATACAGTATATGAATTAAATACTAAAATTTACTTATGCTTCTAAATATCAGCTAAACGTGTGCATTTCTTTTATTTTAAAATTAAAACACTTAAAAAAAAAAGCCTTATTTTGAGGGAGGGGGTTGTTTATTTGATGCCCAAATGGAAAATCTAATTATTTTTCTTAATTATAATTATTGATAACAAAACAGAATTGAATGTTTGAAAGATATGTTCACATTAAATAGTATGATGCGGCAAATTATAAACGGTACTTACCAGTAAAATTTATCGATATTGTTTTCGAGAATGAAGTTTTTCTTTTCTATGACCACTTTCAATTATTCTTATTGGTTAATTTTATTTTTAAATATTTGTTTCACGAGCTATTGGTTTAGTATACATTTTAAAATTTGTTCCCCGAGCAAATAATTATATAATTAAATAGCGTTAAATTGTTCTAAAAGATCGTTTGGTGAAAGAAAAAAAAAAAAAAACAATTTTATTACAAAATAAAAATGAGATTTTTTTATATCTCTATTTATTATTATTATTATTTAAAAGATCGTTGACATGCGTTTTGTTCATACATTAAATTTTAAGAATAACCCGCGTATCAGCGAAGTCCATGATATATTTTTTTCATTTTGTTTATAAACTTTTTAGATAAAAGTTTACTTGAATATTTAACTATAAATAGCATCGGTAATAATCAACAATATTTGAAATCTGGCAATACATTTCGGCAGCAATTGTTTACTTAAAATGGACGGGGAACTTCTAACTAAATATTTATTTTAGCAAAAGGGAGCAAAAAGATAATAAAATATTTATTTAAGTATTATTATTATCATCCGTAATTTCTATTTATTTTTAAATTTCAATCAGGTTTTGGATTGTTTTTCAAAAAGTCATATATCTTGAGCTAGTATCTTAAAAAACAATAATTTTTAAGATATTTGTTTTTACAAAAAAGAATCAAGACTTCTGTTAAAATCTTTCAGAATAAAATCGAATGTGTTTAAAAAAAAAATAACCAATGAATAAATTTATTCATATCTTTTTTTTTTTTTTTAATTTCTTATTTAAGGGGATGGGGGATTATTTTTGAGGATTTTAAACTTATTCCCGGATAAACATCAACATTGAACGATAGCAATTCAAGAACCAATGATTTTGCATCTGATTTATAGAATCCAAAATCTTTGATGAGATAACATTGAAGTACAATAGAAGAGAGAAAAAAAAAAAGATTTTTCAGTAAGGGACTTTAAATAATTCTCAATATATTCAGAATCTTTTTACTTCTACTTTTCATTTCCGATGTGCTGATAAAAATCGTCTGCTAGAATTCGATAGAAAGTCAGCAACCTCAACTTCGTGACTTTCGTAAATTTACATATACTTACTGATATTGAAAGAGCATAGTTTAAAGGGTGAGTTAATTTAGCTTACATTTGCTTCGAATCTATAAAGTTTAATCAAACGATTTTTCTTTATTTATCATAAGATATTTAAAAATTAATTAAACGATTTTCTTTATTTAGCATATATTTAAAAATTAATTAAACGATTTTCTTTATTTATCATATATTTAAAAGTTAATCAAAAAATTTTCTTTATTTATCATAAGAATAAGATATTTAAAAATTAATCAAAAGATTTTCTTTATTTATCATATTTAAAAATTAATTAAAAGATTTTCTTTATTTATCATGAGATATTTAAAAGTTAATCAAACGATTTTCTTTATTTATCATTATATAAAAATTAATCAAAAGATTTTCTATTTTCTTTTATTTATTTAAAATTATTATTTGACGATTTTTTTTTTTTTTACTCTTACGTTTAAAAGTTAAAAATGTGTGGGATATTTCCTTTGGAGGTGCCCCGGGTTTTTTCAGAATCAAATTAACTTTAAAAATAAATAATTTATGTAATTCGACAAATTTCGAACAGCCCAGGAGCATCCTCTGGAAATATTCCATGGAAGGTCCAATGTCTTTATGAATACGTGAACTGGGGGCAACTAACAAAATGGCGAATTGTTAACTTTAAAAAGGTACAAAACCTAGCTGTCCGATTTTAAATCAGAGCAATTTACAGCTACCTATAACCATAAAACCGTAGTTTATGGAAATGATTGTCAAGTAAGAGAAACTACAAAGTGAAAGACCATTGTTGTTTTGCAATTTTATTACACCTTTTAAAAGGGAACAAACAGAATCCTAATCTCTATCTATCCAAAGCATGTTAAAGTTGTAAAACAGACATTGATAGATATAAGGTTGGCACGTTTTCCGTGGAACACGACAGAAAGTATTCGGTAACCACAAAGTTAACCTAAACACACCTCTGTGTAAATAAAAGGTAGATTGCGTCACCAAGCAGATTTTGCTATGGGCGTTTACCCACCCAAATGGTTTCCACATACTATGGGCCAACTTTAGGAATGTACCTTTTATGCATTTCATCTGTAATCTTTGTATATATGAAAAATACTGTAATAATGACGTATTTGTATCACAAAACCGTCCACTGTAAGGATTAGAAAATTTAAGTGAACCTCTAATTTTTATAAATTGCACATACAATTTGTAAATGCACATTACAATACGTAAACGTACAATGCAATATGTATACATTAATACAATACGTATATGTACAATGCGATATGCATATGTATAATGCAATGTGTATACATTAATAGAATACGTATATGTACAATGCAATATGTATATAGTAATACAATATATAGTAGCATATTCATCAAATTGCATAGTATACTGTGGTGATGATATACTTGTACCACAAAAATCATCCACTGCAAGGATTAGAAAATTTAACTGTACCATTAATTTTTGTAAATTGTATACGTTAATACAATATGTATATGTAATACAATTGAATATGTAATGTAATATTGTATTGTATATGTACAATACAATTTATAATAGCATATTCATTAAATTGTATTGCTTGCTCGGTATCATTTCACTTCAAATTTCAACAACTTCAGACTGGTTGGCGACTAAGAAAACAGGTAGAAATGTCTGAAATAGTTCAAATAGTCTAAAGGGAGGGAAGGTTACCCTTAAAATTCCTTTACATAATGTCAAACCTCCAAGTCTCATATAGAACAGACCATGCGATTACCTTTCCCATCTCATTATATATTTTCCTTGAGTTTATAATAACAATGAGTTTGAAATACAATAGTATTGTAGAAAATAATATGATTTAGTTAATAATAACATTTAAACTTTGCTTTTTAATGACTAAGAAAATGTGAGAACGTGCTAAAGCTATGGTGGGAAAATTTTGAAGTATTCAAATAGCCTAGCGGGGGTTTGACGTTAAAAACCACCCCATAATGACACCCCTTAACTTCTCATACCCCTAAAGAATAGACCCCGTGCAATTTCACCCCCTCAACTCGTTAGGCCTTTCCCAGAAATACTGAGTTTGGAATACAATACTGCTGGAGTGCCATTGTACATTAATACTAGGTACAGGAGTGCTATTGTACATTTGTTAGCATTCATGGCGCATTCCCACGCTATGTCAACCACGTGCAAACAAAAGCAACATTTCTAACTTAACATCGGTACATGTAAAATATTTTATGGATAAATGGACTAAAATCTTCCAATTTGCAAAATTCTGAAATCTCTTAAAAATTAAATAATAATAAAAATAACTAATAAATGTCAAGATTTAGATATGTGAGTTTCTTTTTTTTTTTAATGAAAACTTAAAATACTTCAATCTATTCAAATAAATTAATTCTAAAAATTATAACGATAACTTACATCGTTGGGGAAAAAAAGACAAATTAACCGGCTTTATTAAAAAGAAAACTTAATGTAAAAAAAAAAAAAAAAAAAAAAAAAAAAAAAATCAACTAACAATAAATAAATAAAAAGTAAAAAAAAAAAAAAAAAAAAAAAAAAAGTATTGTTAAATGATGGTTTTGCCATTAATTACTATACTATTATATTTAGAATTCTTATCTTTTATAACGATGTATTAAATTAAAGAACTAAAAAAAAAAAAAAAAAAAAAGTCATCTATTCTTTTTCCATCGGTCATTATTTAGCTTTTAACGAAGCACATTCGAAAACAATAGCAGTTGGTGGCTTTGCAACTTTTTGACATTTAACGCAACAGTTTTTTGAGATAAAGGAAAACTTTGACAGCAGGCGTTATTGTAAAGACATCGTATTTTTAGTCGGAGATACAATAATTACTTTGGCTTTTTGTGTAAAGAGTTATTTACAGCTTGTAAATGAAAACTAGACCTCTTTAATGTCCAGAACCATAACAATTCATTTTTAAATTATGCAAACATAGAAATTTTTATAAATAATTGTAGTCAATAAAATCTAAAATTGGCAAAAAATGTCAATTTTCTTAATTATTACCATAAAAAAAAAAATTTAGCCTAATATATTTAAAAGATATTGTAATCTTACTATAGCTTGCACATTATGTTTTAACAGAAAAATTTTCAATTTGCAAAATAATAATAATTATTATTATTATAATAAATAAATATATTATTTAAATAACCTCAGTGAGAAATTATAGATTTATGAAAAAAAAAAAATCACATACGATTTGCTTGATAATAAATAATTTTGATAAAAATATCCAATGAAAATGGTCAAAATAAATTTATTTGTTTTATTTACTTTTTTGTTTAATAAACTTAAATATTATTAAATAAAAAAGGTACTTACGTATTAACGGTACCTTGGCGACAGACTTTGCGGTTTTTAAGTGTCGCCAATCTTTATTATTTGGTATAAAAATATTTTGAAAGCATTTTGCTTTTAAATGAAAAGTTTCATATATTTTTATTATTTGGAACAAAAATTTTAAGTGTACATTGGCGCCAAATCTGTAGCTGCGGTTGGATCGTGTGCTCTTTATTGGCGCAACTGTCGCCAAGGTACCGTTAATACGTAAGTACCATAAAAATAAATATTACTGTTTATAAAAAAATTAATTTGAATAAATAAATATTAAATTTTCTAATGCTATTTTCCAGAGACAATTTAAAGCTCCTATACATTAAAAAAAAATTTTTCTATATACAAAACAACATAATATCTAGTTCAAAACAAATATGCCTAAAATCGGTAAGCCTATTATGCACACATTCGAATTAAATTTTAATTTTAATACACACGCAAACACATTAAAATTAGAATCATATTCGAACACAATTTATTGATCTGATATTGGAATCCCATGTGGCCACAATACGATTTAAGGAAACTTTAAAACTAATCTAAAAAAAAAAAAAAATGATGATGTTAAAAGTTGATGTAACTTACGTTCTAAAGCAAATAAAAATTAATGTTAATTGATTCAATATAAGCTATGCTGAATTATAAATGAATAAGGATCAAAACCTAAATCTATAAATACAGCAAAATCTACGTTAGCAGCAAGAATATTTAAGGCATACGTCCAAAACAATAGTTATCAAACAAAATAGTCAAATTTTACCACAATCGGTCGTAATGCGTGATATCATACGCTTTTAAAAATAAGCAATTCAAACACAATTAACTTTAACTTAATTGTTCTTGATTGATTAGTGAAAACTTGTAGTCTGAGCTTAAACTTATATACAAATTATAAACAAAGTCATATATAAATATTAACGTTAACGCGAGAGTTCTACTTTATTTAAAAATAAATTAACAGCGTTAAATTATATGAAAAAACAAATTAAAAAAGACAAATGGTTTTTTTTTAATAAAATTTTAGGAAAGTAAACAAATTTTTACAGCAGAACATTTTTAAGCGAATGGACCTTATAAATATGATTAACATTCCAGAAAAAAAAATGTAAATAATTTCTTTTCTATGAAAAATTGGTATTATTAAAAAAAAACAATACAAAAATAGTCATTTGTTGTCTCAAATAAATGTAAATGTTAAAAATCAAACGAACACGATTATCTTGATAACAATGATCCTTGGCAAAATTATAAGCATTTTAAAATCTTTTAAAGATTTTAATAATTGTTGCCATATTATATTTATCCTAGACTTTTATTTTATTTTTTACTAAACAAATAACACTATAAAAATAGATAAATAATATAATAAATATATATAATAATTATTGTATATTAACTTATAATAAATTACATATATTTATTATTTATGTAATTTTTTTTTTTTTTTTCAAATCTCTGCAAAATTTCATTCGTATTTAATATTAAAAAAACCATAAAAATAACAAACGATAAATGTGAGAAAGATTCTCTTACCTTGCGTGGAAGCAGGCCTGAAAACCGTAACCGCCAATATGGTCAGCCCGAAGAGCCAACCCAGATGATGGAACTTAGGCGGCATTCTCAGCTTGGGGACGAATCACTCCTGATCACATTGATAAAACGATAAATAATAATATTCCAAAAGGGTATCCAAGAAGTACTTTATCCAAGTCTTCTAAACAATTAGAACACACACGCGAAAAAACCCGAAGACTTTATGGGTTGTTGTCCTGAAAATCACGCACTACCATCGGTAAAGAAGAAAAAATAAAAAAAAAAAAAAAAGGAAAGGACCTGTTAGCTATACACTTGTTGCTGCTTTCCCACCTTCTGGCGAATCGTCCGAATCGCGAATGCTGAGCTCGCTGCTTGCCTCTCGAAGTGCAGGGTTGCCGTGATTGGGGGAACCTGATGGATTGGTGGCGAAATGGGAAGACTCGTCGCCAAGCTGGAGTTGTTGTTGGCATCGTTTGCGTTTGGCTAAAAAAATCTCGCGACGAGTTATTTAATTTGAGTTCCTGCTTTGATAAGTGAGATATGGAAAGTAAATCAACTGTGAAATAATTTACTAGTGATTGTTTGTGAGATACTTGCGCTTGTTCGAGAGCAATAAAATTTAAATTTTGTTTTAAAAAAGAAAAAGTGTTTTTTTATTTACGAGACGTTTTCTATAAATATCTGTTGACTACGTGGTTTAGATCGTTAAAAAAAGATTTGAAGTTTGAAAAGAAGGAATCTTTTTTTAATAAGCGTAAAGCAATGCAATGAATTTATATTTATATTTAAAAATTATGAAACCAAAAAAAATACAATGTGATACAATTCATATCATTAATATATTATATATTTTCAAATATCCTATTAAACACATATTATTATTATTATTATTCTGCTTCTATACAAACAACTTTTTATTTGAAATTGTTTATTTATCAAATGTTTTAATATTTTTTCAAACAATCAGCATTTTTCCCAAGGAAAGGAACAAAAATTTGAATCAAACAATCTTCTTCAAGTAGTATAACTTAAAAACAAAATTAACATTCGTTCATTTATCATAAAAAGAAAATTAACACAAAATTTATCATAAAAAGAAAATTAAAAATGCAGATCTCTAACTGTGACTCAAAATTTCTGCATTTATTTTTATCCCTAATGTAAAAAGAAAAAACATTTATTTACTCCTTTCTTCAGGATAATTGATTAATTTATCATATTCACGAATCACTATGATAGTGATAAAGTTTTTTGTTAAAGAATACAATATCAATGCCGAAAATTTTAGTTCTACTTTTGTTAAATACACTATTCTTTAATTATCTGAATTATTTTTTTAAAAATTTTCAATTTCAAAAGACACGTCAAACCAAATAATTTTAATTTAATTGTTAAAATATTGAACTGTATAAAATGAAAACTGAAATGTGAAAGTTGGGCAACAAGATTGTAAACGGGTTGAGATACTTGCACAGATTGGAGAACACACAGCTTTATTTACACACGCGCAAATACAATTAGAGACATAAATATTTAATAACAATTAATTATAGATTCATGGAAGAACTCCACTTCTAAGCCGAAAACCCAAAACTCGGATAGGCGCATGATGCACGAAATATACTCTCTCTCCGGGCGAGAATCTGTAGGCCAACTAAACCATTTCTCCTGAACTCCACAGAGGGCGCTCCTGCTGGTGCGTAGGAAGTAGCATGGTTACAAAACTAAATTTTTGTAAATCAACAAAATCAAACTTTTTCGTTATACAATCTTATAACGAACAGAAAAAGAAAAGCTGAAAGTAATAAAACAGCTGAAATAAATGAAATACAAAAATAATTCGTACAAGTCAATTTTGATTACAATTAAGAAGTTTCAAATGTTTTGAAAAATAAAATGTTGATAGTTATGGAACTTTTTATTCTTTCTATAATGAGGCGCGTTTTTATGGGGTGTTATTGTGTTATTTATTCAATTACCTAAACCTATGTCAATAACATAGATGCCAACAATTTTTATAATCATGGATTTGTATAGGTTTTTTTTTTTAAATGGTAATTTACAGTAATGGATATATGCAATGTTTTATTAAAAATTTATTATATCTATATATAATTCTTATAGGTTCAATATTTGCAATAATACAATTTTTTTTTTTTTTTTTTTTCCTAAAGTATCGCATCTGTTAAAAGATTTTATTATTATTATTTTCTGCTATGATCAATACATGGTATTAGTGCAGAAATTTCAAGTCAAGTTAGTGGTTTTGGTTTGGTTTGTCCTCTACGGTCATCTTGTGCACACTTTAGGCTAAAACAGACCGGGACCTTAAAAAGTGGATTCTGAACCACTACAAACATCCATGGCACCGCCGGGACTCGAACCCGAAACCTATGGTACCGAGCGCCAGAGCGCTAGCCACTCGGCCATTCATGCCCAGTCAAGTTAGTGAGAATTATGTTATAGGTTAAGAAAAAGAAATAGTTTAAAACATTGAAACATTTCGTCAAAGAATTATGTAGAATACAACCCCTTTCTATCGCCCTTTCTCCCCGTCCACCTATCTGCCTGACCCCCTTTTAAAAGATACGTAAAACCAAATAATTTTCATTAAGTTGTTAAAATATCCAACTGCATAAAAGAAAAACTAAGTTATTGGAAATCGACAAATAAAATCCAAACTTTTTCGTTATAAAATCGTTTTATACAGATTCCCATTGAAGAATAATGGTGAAATCGATATGTTAATGTTTCGAAACTTTTTTTTTTTTTCTCGAATACAGATTAATACAAAAATAACCTAAATTTACCACTAAATTACTATGCGTACCTAAATTTTTTTATTCAGACTCGCACTGTAGAATAATGATGAAGTCGATATGTTTGTTTACAAACCTTTTTTTTTTTTTCTTGAATATAGATTAATACAAATACAACTTAAATTTACCACTAAATTACTATGTGTACCTAAAAACTAATTATTAAATTACTTTGTATTTATTAACCTTTTACCTTATTATTTTACCTACCTTTTTTTTTTTCTCGAATACAGATTAAAACTGAAAAAAAACCTAAATTATGAACTCGATATGTTTACTATTTCAACATTTTTTTTTTTTTAATGATGAAGTCGATATGTTATAACTTTTTCTTTTTTTGAATACAGATTGAATACCAATTAAAACAAAAATAACCTAATTGATTACAAAAAACCTAAATTTTTTATAACCAAACCTTTTTTTTTCTTGAATACTTAATTACCTTAAATTTACCTTATATGTGTATTTAATTATTAAATTACTTTATTATTACTATTACCTTTTTTTTTTTTTTTTTTTCTCGAATAAGATTAAAAACTAACCTTACTAAATTACTATGTGTACTTAAATTTTTATACAGACTCGCACTGTAGAATAATGATGAAGTCGATATGTTTATGTTTCAAATACAACTTAAATTTACCTTTTTTTTAATTACAGATTAATACAAAAATAACCTACGTTTACAGCTAAATTACAATGTGTATCTAATAAATTAATACAAATACCACTAAATTACTAATGTTAAATTGTACTTAAATTTTTTATACACATTGGCGATGAAGATAATGGTAAAGTCGATATGTTTATAACTTTTTCTTTTTTTTTTCTTTTTTTCTTGAATACCAATTAAAACAAAAATAACCTAATTGATTACAAAAATAACCCAATTAATTACAAAAATAACCTAAAAACTAATTACTAAATTACTATGTGTACTTAAATTTTTATACAGACTCGCACTGAAGAATAATGATGAAGTCGATATGTTTATGTTTCGAAACTTGAATACCTCCTTGAATACAGATTAATACAAAAATAACCTACGTTTACAGCTAAATTACTATGTGTATCTAAAAACTAATTACTAAATTACAATGTACTTAAATTTTTTTATACACATTGGCGATGAAGGATAATGGTAAAGTCGATATGTTTAACTTTTCCAACATTTTCTTTATGTCGATATATTATAACTTTTCTTTTTTTCTTGAATAGATTAATACAAAAATAACCTATGTATCTAAAAAATAATTAAAATGTACCTAAAAACTAATTACTAAATTACATTGTGTACCTAATTTTTTTATACAAACTCACACCGTAGAATAATGATGAAATCGATATGTTTATGTTTCGAAACTTTTTTTTCTATTATCTTAAAAAAACAGAATAATAAACTATACTCATCCTTTTTTTTTTTTTGGCCATCCCAATATTTTTCTGTGATCTCAAAAAATTTAGACCAACACAGACAAAAAACTTGTCTTAAACCTCTATCGTCAGGTAATATTGTGCACTTAGAAATGATAAACTTTTATAATGGCATTTAGAATTTCCAACTCATTTTAAGCTGTATCCGGTTTTCCTGCTAATTAGATAGTTTGAGAGATTAGAATGACTAAAGAAATTGTAATGGAGATAATAAACTTTTTTTTTGAGATAATTACAACGAACATTTTAGATGTAAAATTAACCTGCTCTGCGAATAAAATTATTTTAATTAAAATAAAAATTTATTTCATTAAGATCCGATATCTTTTCTTACTGATTCACATACTGAGGATTATTTATAAACTTGATGTATATGTATGATAGCACGATTTGAATGTTGAGTAAAAGAAATAAAAAATATTCCTCATTAATAGACATTTTTTTTTCCTTTTAAAATGTGTTTATAAAATTCTTTTACTTAATACTAATAAGTATATGCTTGTTTCAACACGCTAAAACTATAATTTTTTATTATTATTTACATTAATCAGATTTCATAAATGATCTTTCAAAATTGAGTGTAATTTTATGATTTATCCTTTTGTTGAATAAAATTGATTCATTTTAGTAATATTTCTTTTACTTAATTAACTTAAAAACAATTATTAGCAAACCAAATTTTTTTCATAATTTTCAAGTTTTACATTCATCAATAGATCAGATGTATAGTATTAGATCAATAGTATTAGATGTTTTGCAAATTTTGGTAAACATTTTAAAGATATAAAAAGTCGTGTCTACACTGAAATGTGTCGACTTTGAGTCCCAGACACGTTCACGTTCACTCTAAAAAGTCCATTTGTTTCAGTTTGGACGAAAATGTCGTGCATGTGAAAAAGTTTACCAACTTTAGAGGAAACAGAATTTCAGCTCGACCTAGAGTCGGTTTTTTGGAGACGAGTAATTGCGAGTAGTTCTCGCAGACCAATTATAAACAGGTTTGTCTCAGTAAGGGGGAACCCTAGCATTGAGTCATATATCTCTCTCCGCTCCAACCAGAGTCAGTTTTTCCCCCACGTCAAAGATATTTTTCGTTTGATGACATTTTCGAACAGCTATCATTTGCAAGGAGAGATAACGTTGCTTATTTTTCTCTGTTAGACGGAGACACTTGGATCGAGAACGACTCGTTTGGCACTTTCACTAGTCTGGACGCGACTAAAGGATATATACAACCTTCAGAAAAACAATTTGATAAGATAAAAATAGTTGGTTTTCGAGTCTAAACAGTCCTGTGACAGAGAAACATTAGGGGGAATGCTTCTGAATTTATGTTTTAAAACATGACTAAATAAATTTTGAAATAATTCGTTCAAATTTTAAATTCATAAATAGGGAAGAAGATTGGAAGCTACATTCAATTGAAAAGTAAATAATAATTGAAAAACTTGATGAAATAGCTAACTTTTCTGATGTTTTCAAATATGAGTTAAATGAAGGCAAAACTATTCAATTTTGTTAATAAACATAAGATGGAAAATATACTTGTAATGTATGTACTTATATAACATTATAACATTAATTTAAAATTTTGCGGCAACGTGTGCCACTGGTGAGTGTTAGGGCTGAGGTCCAGTTCGCTAACGACTTTATTGTCGACACTGTTTCAAACAACGCGGAGCCTCGATGGCGTTTGTGATGTTCAGAATCTTCCTCGTTAGTCGGACTATCTGGTAATAGGTTTCCCGGTTTTCTCCCATACGATATGCAAATGCGGGGTAGTTCCCCCTAAAAGTCCTCCCGGAAAGCATTTCCCTCCTCCTTCAGAGACACGGAGCTAAGTCAGGCTACTACCTACGGGTGCTCCATCACAACAGAAGATGCCCCCTACTTCCATGAGACCACAAGGGATCTTCTCGAAATAGATGTTGCATATGTATGATGTTGCTAGATGTTGTATATATATATATATATATATATAAATATCATCAGCAGATGTGAAATTATTTTAAAATTTAATTTTGTTGTTTTGAGCGATTATTATAGTTAAAATTGAAAAAAAATTTCATTTTTTTTAAAATCAAAGAAATTAATTAAAAATATGTTGATGAAGCAAATTTAATATTCCGATAATTTAAATTATTTTTCATATTAAGTATGACAAGCTAGGTTAGATAGACGACAATTAAACGAACAATTGCCTATTCAATTTTTTTATTCTACATCCGTATTTTTGCCATTATTATTAGAATATGACATACTATGAAGATTCCAATGTATGATACAAGAATGGAAAACAATTAAGTTCTCTAAAACCTGCTTAGAACAATTATTTACTTGTAATTGATACTTTCGACCAAATTACTGCTGGCTACAACAATTAAAATCAAGCCTTGCCTTGTACCGTGTGCTCAGCTTGACATAACAAGAAAAATTTTTATTTTTTTAAAGATTAATTACAGAAGTTTCCCTCCCCCTTTCACTACTCATGGGATGTCCGTCGCTCACTGCAGGACACTGAGGATTAGACACAACAACAATTAAAAATTTATTAATTGTCTTTTTGGAATACAATGATCAATTCTAAAAGTTGGAATATAAAATTCACTAAAATTTTAAATGAATAAAAAAAAAAAAAAAAATTCGCGTTTTTTTTTTTTTTTTTAAATCAATTTCCCTTGAAGTGATACGATTAACTGACAAAAATGCTAAATATATATATATATATATATATATATATATATAACATTCAAAATAATATATATAAATCAATAAAATAACACAATTTGAAATAATTTAAATTTATACTTCATTCCATTAAAATTTTCATGTGTATATAAATTTTCTTATTTTTTATTTATTCATTATATTAAATGTTAAGATATAAACGTAATTAAATCAACATATCTAAATAATCGCTTAAATATATAGATATCAACATTATTTATAAAGTTAAGATATCAACATAACTTTACATCTTTTGATACATTGTCCACCGGAAGAAAAAAAAAAAAAATGTAACACACTCTTAACTAAAGAATGCTTACTCGCCAATTAAGGTAACCCTTCTCAAAGTTCCGAAATGAAAGAGGTTCCCATCCAGTTCATCCATCCATTCCCTCAACGAATAAACTGCAGCGTTATAGCCATTGCCATGCAGGGTCAAGACTAAACGTTATTAAAAATGTCTGCATTTTTTTTTTCCAAATCGAGCTTTTAAAAACATTTTGAGGATCCGATATTTACACAGCAATTTTTTGTTTTGTCTGCACCATAAATTCAGGGAGGAACCATGAACACTGGAAAAGGGTTTTGATTTTCCAATTGCACTTTTTCTTTTTTTAAATTTTTCTCATTACAGCACCGTTTCTCCTTGAAAATAATTATATATTCTTTCTCGGAATGAAGAATCTTTACTTATTTATTTTTATAAAGAGCTAGAAAGGGGAAAAATAAATTTGATGGTAACCAGTTCCCAAAGAAAAACCATAAAAAGATTTTCGCTGTTGCGTTGAACAATTTAGGTTCAAATGATCGCTCCCATGACCATAAAAATTTTTATTGGACGGAAATTTGTTCTTAGAAATAGTAGAAATTTATCCTGGGAAAATAATCTACGATACGAAAGAAAAATAAATTGAAAAATAATTGGTTTTGAAATTGTCATTTTAATTTTGTTTAATTTTTCTAGATCCTTTAAAAATGACAGTAAAAATATGTAGCATTAGTAAAAATATTTTTTGTGTTCAATTTCGAAATCTGATTTTGTGTGTTCGTATTTAATGAAGAAAATGACAAATCTTTTTGGGTCGTTTGTGAAATTAATTATCATGATAGAAGCTCCTTACTTATTTTTTCTTTTTAACATTTTGTATTATAATGTAATATAGTATAATATTATTATTTATTATAATAATCATTATCATTGGCGTAAAAGCAATATGGTTGGCCAAGCCCGTCTGCCTACTGGCAGATTTCGAGGCAAGAGATGTTTTCTTTTTATGGGATAGGGCTGTTAGCCCAACGCTCTTCAGCCGGGACCAACGGTTTAAAGTGGATTTCAAACTACACTCATGTCCATAAATTAAGGATAATTCAGAATCACACAGAAATTGAACTCTAAAATAAAAATTTCACCTGTAGAACGCACATCTTGAAGAAGAATATGCAAATTACAGGAAACCACCAGATGGCGCGGATAGTACGTCACAATGACGAGAGTGTGAGAGAGGGGTATATAAGGAATGGTGGCAAAGAAGTAAAATTATTCACAAGCGCTTCAAAAGCCTTTCAGTGCAATAACCGCATAGTTATGGCACAAAGGAAGCATTTGGATGATTTTTTACGTGGTAGAATTATCGGACTACTGGAATGGGACGTACCCAGCTGGAAGTATCCGAGGAACTTGAATAGCCCAGAGTGTCATCTCCAGGCTTTGGCAACGATTCCAAGATGATGGTAATGTGAGTAGATGTTGCAGCCTCGTAAGAATCCTCACAGTTAAGAAATCCAAAGAAAGTAACTGTTAGACCTTACGATGACGGATTGGAATAAGAATGATTGAAACAGAATCTAGATTTGATTGTTGGAACTTGGAATGTTTTTTCTCTATATCGCCTTACAACTGTTGTTGGAACAACTGAATACTTACTATCCAAGTTGTGCCAAGTTTTGCTGTACCAAAGGTTAAGAATTGGGGGTCCATTGTCGCCCAGAGGAATGTATGGAAGGCTGTTCAAAAGGAAAGCCTTTGTCCACCCGTGAACATATATATATACCCCAATGGTCCTCCAATTCTTAACTTTGGTACAGCAAAACTTAGCACAACTTGGATAGTAAGTATTCAATTGTTCCAACAGCAGTTGTAAGGCCTAGGTCTATTTAGAGATAAAACATTCCAAGTTCCAACAGCCAAATCTAGATTCTGTTTCCCATCATTCTTATTCCAATCCGTCTTCGTAAGGTCTAACAGTTACTTCCTTTGATTTAACGGCGAGGATTTTTACGGGATGGAGTTGCAACCCCACGCCCGACCCTCTACCTGGAAGACCAGTCTCTTTGATATAATCGCCCCGGGGACAGGGTGCCTATTTTAATCACCTTCTATAACACGCATAGGCTACGTCGGGACTATTCTACTCAGGTCACCACACGGCGGTGTACATACCCTCAAGAGCAAAACATTATGACCACCTATCAATAACGAGTTGGCCATATATATATATATTTTTGCTATATATATATATGTATATATCCAGCAGCAGTTAAATACCACTTCCACCTGATCACGTGCCTTCCACGTCATCCAGGTGAGTTCATTGCAAAATGTAGGGGTGGTCATAATGTTTTGGCTCTTGAGTGTATATACTTTTAGATTCCAAATCATCGATGGCGGTACCGCGCAAACATTAAGCGCAAACATTCAAATTAATTAACATACACACTAATCATAATCTCCATTAACCTAATGACGCACCAGAACTTAAACAGAGACCTCAAAAAAGTTCGACTTAAAAGACATTTATGATACTAATTACAGTCTGCACTCACGCTAACCACACTTCAGCGCTGAATGTTTACAATCAATTAAACCACTCGATAAAAATATGCTGTGTCATCATTGCTTTTGTGTCGACACTGCAGTTTGACCTTTCTCTTCGAAATTCGAATGCCAACTAACTTCTTATTGATTTTTACTGTTTTCAGTATTTTTTTAGTAGCCTCTAGCAGCTAATGCTAAACTAAGAAAAATCATAACTTAAAAAAATTCATTTCCTCAGCATTGGAACCGCACACCAGGTATAAGAGTTTAGTAGTAAATTTTGATTAATTACGATCAAATATGACGTAAGAAACGTCAATTTTTGATATTGCATACTTTTTGATCTTTTTTATTGATTGAGTACACGCAATTGATTTTGAATTGATCTTGTGATTGATGATTGTTCTTACAAGATTAATCAATCAGCAATAAAAAATTTACATCAAAAATCAATCAAAAACATGTATATTAAAATTAATCAGTCAAGAAATGTACATCATAATTAATAAAAAAATGGGCATAAAAACTAACCAATAAAAAATGTACATCAAAATTAATCAATAAAAAAATGTACATCAAAATTAATCAATCAAAAATGTACATGAAAATTAATCAATCAAAACTGTACATCAAAATTAATCAATAAAAAACGCACACGAAAATTAATCAATCAAAACTGTACATCAAAATTAATCAATAAAAATGTACACGAAAATTAAATCAATCAAAAAAATGTACATCAAAATTAATCAATCAAAAATGTACACGAAAATTAATCAATCAAAAAAATGTACATCAAAATTAATCAATCAAAAAATTTAAAAAAAAAATTGTATAATCTTGGTTATTAAACCTATAATCTTAATCCAACTATCTAATTTTACACAATTATTTTTATTTTACAAAATATATGCACTTTCCTTAATTTACTCTACCTTATTCTACTGTTTATTTACTTAACAATTGCCTCCTGTATATTTGTTTTCTCACATTTTATATTGTGAGTCACTTTTTTTCAAACACGTAATTTATTTTGACATCACTTATTTAAAACACACGTGGACTTTGGACACATGGACAAATTGACTTTTCATGTTCGTGTAACTTGATAAAGCGTTATCTGGTTATATACGAATTCTTTCCCAACATGCAAATTAAGATGAACTCTAGAACAGAAATGATGGATTAACATGTTGTTGCAGTTAATCCTCAATGTCCTGCTTTGCGGGACGGACATCCCATGAGTGATCTACTCAAGGATGGAGGGAAAGGGGGCAGCTTCTGTTGTGAAGGTAGATAGAAGTCTGAATTTTGCTCCATGACGCTCTTACAGTCATATGAAACCGGGACCTACGGCTTAAAGTGGATTCCGAACCACTACAAACATCCATGGCACCGCCGGGACTAGAACCCGAAACTTGTGGTACCGAGCGCCAGAGCGCTAGCCACTCGACCATTCAGGCCCTGGATTAACATGTGGCTGAAACCGATATTTTTACGTGGGGAACATTTCACAGTTGGTGGAAGAATAATGGCAATTATGAGAAATTTGCTGTCAAGATATTTATATAAAAATTGCACTGATGATGTGTTTATTAGAGATCTAACGCGAACAAGTGTTAGCATTCCAAATTTATAAAAAATTCAGTTTTTTTCTGATGTGTCTAATTTAATTTTGTAGTTCTACTTACATGAGAAAAGGCTTCATAATGACTGTTATTGAAAAAAAAAAAAAAAAAGCCGTTTTAATTTCATTCACAGGGAATAGTTGATTCTTTAAAAAATTACCTCAAAGAAAAATATGAGCATAGTTTTTAAAAAGAAAACTTAAAAAAATCAGTTTTAATTTGGTCAATTTTAATCATAAGATTAACGCATTAAATTTTCACAGATTTTTTTTTTTTTAAATCTGTATTTTTAGAAATATTTTTAAAAGGGAATTTATAGGACATTTCCTGTCTCTAGCGGCCTAAAGGCTAGCGCTCTGTCCTTCAGGACCACAGGCTTCATGTTCAAAAGTTGGCGGAGGTATGGATGTTTGTTAGAGGTTTGAAATCGACTTTAAACTATAGGCTGTCTAATTAGCCTAAAGTGTGCTAAAAATGACGGTAGAACGACAAGCCAAAAATCAAATCTAGCAGTAGGCGGACTGCCTTGGCCCACTATGGGGCTGTTGCGCCCATGATGATGATGAATATATGGGCTTTGGTGCCCGGTGCCACAGGTTTCGGGTTCCTAGCGGTGACATGGCTGTTTGTAATGGTTCGGAATCCACTTTAAGCCTTAGGTCCCGGTCTAATACGACTGTAGAGAATTGGACGTAGGGCTGGCAACCTTACCCCGTAAAAAGAAAAACATCTTCTGTCTCGAAATCTGCCAGTAGGAAGACGGCCTTGGTTCATCATTTAAAAACAAAGAAAAATTTATGCAAAAATTAAAAGAAAAACTACATAAGCTACTATAAACCAATTTATAGAAGTAGATGCAACGTGTAAAAAAAAAAAGTTCCATCCCATTCCTCAAAAAAAAAAAAAAAATAAATAAATAAATAAATAAAACTCATACACTTATTTAAAAACATACCTTTTTACAGTTTGAAGGTAACAAAAACTAACAACATTCATTTTTACCATGGCCATACTGTACTCAATCTAACATTAGTTATGCAATTGAACATTATTTTTGATGCTAAGGTTAAGAGACACAAAGTCTTCAATGGAACTCCGTAATTGGTGCGTCAGTTGCCATCTACCTCTATACCAGTTGGAATGAACTTATCGCAAAAGGAATCCAATTTATCTTAAAAGACATCGCTCAGTTTTGAAAGAAGACGCCGATTGGATTACCGAATTGCAACAGAAACCTGAAAAAGGATTACTTCTTTAGAACTATAAAGTCTTTCTTGATACCACAAAGCCAGTCGGAATGGATACTTGGCGATAATCCTCTTTCAATTGAAAATCTAAATGGTTCGATTTGTTTCATGTGGGTACAGCCAGAGTGCTCGTGACATTTCTATAGAACTTCCATTTAAGAAAGAACACACCTCGAGTGTCACACTTGGTGATGGACTTTTGATGTAGCCCGTGGCTTAAGTTCAGGTCCCCGCCCACTTAGAAAGAGCACAGTGTTTCGTGAAGGTAGGTCTTGTATGTTTGGGAAGATCACGATCACGGTGGTCAGACCAGTAACTAATTGTGACAAAGGAGGAAGTTCAGGCGAATAAAGGATGGGCAAGAGAGGAATTATAAACACGAAAAGAAATTCTCTATATTTTTCCAATCACATAGTACAGCTTCTACAAGATTGGCACGTGTTCCTGATGTTGATTACAAGATACCAGATGGTGTGAGATGTTCTTGACAACACGATACCAGAACTGCTGTTGAACAAAAAAATAAAAAATAAAATAAAATAAATCAATAACTGTTTTTGTGAAAACAATATGCGTACAGTATAAATTAATTCATCTTGATTCTCTTTCTCTCTGTCTTTTATTTAATTATTTATTATTATTATTTTTTTAGATTTGCAATTGAATTTCTTATTAATTCAGATACAGTTTATAGAATTAATTAATACAATCAAATGCAGTATGTAGAAAAAATTAATACAATCAAATACAGTGTATCGAAAGAATTAATACAATTAGATAATATAGTATACCATCGTTTTCTTCTTCATTAACTCAACTGGCATGGATATTTGAGCGGCCTGATGGTCAATTGACTAACGCCCTGGTGACTTGTACCCCAGGCTTCAAGTTAGAATCCCGACGGTGGCATGGTTATTTATTAGTGGTTCGGAATCCACGTTAAACTGTAGGTCCCGGTCTGTTTAGCCCTCGTGTGCTCAAAATGACCGTAATTGTCGTAGAGCAACAAACTAAATTTATTTTCAGTGAGCTTTATTTCTCTATAAGCCAGAAGTTGATAAGGGGAAATCGGGGATTTTTGAGGTTTGGTTGTCGCTGTACGGTCATCTTGTGCACACGAGGATTCGAACCTGAAGCCTGTGGTACCAAAGGCCAGAGGAGCTAGCCACTTGGCCACCAGACCGCGAGATTTTTGAGGAGACGGGATCGTTCTACAAAACGGATTTTTTTCAGTGTCACCCTGTTTTGAAGACCAGATTTTCGGGATATTATGGTAAAATTCTCAGTTGATTAACAATAGGCTGAAATTTTTTTAGACATCCCACGCATTAACAAGGAAATTTAATTTGTCTTAAATATTTAGTAGTTTTGAAGAGGGGTCGATGTTTGGGAAACACTGCCTTAGGGCAATCATCCGATAAAAAGGCCTAATTAACAGGAAATGAATATGAAAGAAAAAGTGGAAAAAATAAAGGAAAAAAAGAGCGTTCCAACGGATGCTTTGCCAATGATAAAACAAAAATTTCAAACAAGAGAAATTCACTGCGTTAAAACGTAAGCTATACATATCTAAAATACACTGACAATTAGAAATTCTTAAAAATCCTAGGTAAGAATCCACATAAAAAGGAAATCGGATACAACTTATTTGTTTATAAACAAAGAAAACTGCTGCTTGTTCCAAAATTGATTAAGTAAAATACATTTAGCATTAAACGCATATATCTGATAATAATAAAATAAATAAATAAAAGTATGTCTGGGGGAATACCCAAATTTCTGCGACTGTAGCCAGGAACTTCGGAGCTAAGTATATTAAAAAATATGACTCTAGGATCAACCAAACAGTAAGGACGACTTCCCACGTCTAGTTTCTGCATGCCTGAAAATCTTAGCTCTAGATTATGTATTTGTTATGATTAAATAAATTTTTTTTACGAATATGGGATAGCTAGATTTCCCTCATTTGGCTACTTTTCTTACGTTTGTCTCTGGAATTTTCGTTTTTGAGATTTAATTTTTTTTTCGATTTGGTTTTTCTGAAAACAATTTTTTTTTTTTTTTCCGGTTTTCTTCAAAAATTCCCAGACTTTCCCGTTTTTCCTCACATTTTATCAAATCCCTTGACTTTTCCCTGTTTCCAGGTTCAGTGGCCACCCTGTTATAACAATATAATGTTCCTTGTAACAGTTGGCTTTGTTATAAATACGTTGAAATTACAGTTTAATTTAATTAAAAAGAAGTAAAATTATAATTTTTTCGTAAACTTTTTTTATTAGGACAACATTTAAAAAAAAAAAAAACGCAGAAGATATTTAAAGACGATCATTTACCAATCTAATTTACTCGAAATTCTTAGAAAACCAGCAATTATTTCTGTTACTAATCATTATAACCACTAATGATATATTGTTTAAAGCATAAATTCCCATAACAAATACCAGATTTAATCAGAGAATAATGCTAATTAAGTTATAAAAGCAAACTTGCTGGAGTTTTTTCCCCATCTAAGCTCATGGACTTTTGAATCAAGCTTACGTATTCTCGACAGATTCATAGACCTCTGGTTGGAACACATGGTCTATATCAGAGATGCATATGTGACTCGACTGGTCATACTTCCATTTTATCGAAAAATTAATTAATAATTTTGTTTTGAAAGATTTTAGAACTTTCATGAAAGATTAAACCGCAATATGATCATGAACATGAGTTAGCTTTTAGTTTAGTAAAAAAAAAGCAAACATTTAATTAATAGAAAAATATTTTATTTAATATCTCTTTTATGAAGTTTAAGTTATTATCTATATCAGGATGGGCAAACTACGGCCCGCGGGTCAACTCCGGCCTCCGGATGGTTCTATCCGGCCCGCGGGTCAGGATAGAATTTTAATTTGCAGGTCTGAGGCAAATTAAAAGGAATATATATTTTATATATTATATATCCATCTCCTTTTCTACTTTAATTAAATATTATTTTTTTCTCCTTTCTTTTCAAAGGACTGAGGATCTTTTTACTTTCTCTATTTTTGTTCTACAAACATAAATCGACGGAAATAGCAAGCACAGGCATCTTTCAATCGGTAAAGTGTTAAAAATGGAAGTTCTTTGTTAGTTACAGCTGTAGACTGGAGCCAACAAGCGTTATCTCTTTCTCGACGAGCAGTCATATGGGAATCCAATATAGGTGAATTAGACCTCACATGTGGCAAACTACGCATATTTAACTCCAGCCAGCGGTTTTTTTTCTTTTGACGCGAGTTCTAATATTATTGATTGCGTATGGAAAGATTGCCATCATTGTGAATAGTGATGAAATTATTAAAAGTATAGAGTAGCTAGTGCTTGTTTGGGTTATTCGTAAAATATTTCAACCCCAAAATGGCTACTAAAAAACGTAAAGTTGATTCTGAGTGTCGTGCTTTTAATGATGAATGGGCCCGGAAATATTTTTTTACAGTTGTAAAGGATAAACCAGCGTTTCTCATCGCAAATTCATTCATGCCATTAATAGATTTAAACTGTAATCCTTGTATATTGTTTTTAAAATTTTAGAAAATTTATCTTGGTCCGCCAAACTTTTTTTTTTTTTTCTTTTCAATTTTTTGGCCCGCGACCGAAAAGTTTGCCCATCCCTGACCTATATACACACACATAGCAAGAGAACGACATTTATCTTTTTTCCTGTTATATACATGCTATGCCATCGGGAAAATGATTTTCATCCAAAAAAGGGAAGTGTGAGAAAAACGAAAAGGTACAACAGGACAGATAAAGTTGCTTATCGGTAGGAGGACACACTGCCCAACCAAGGAATAGCAATACCGCTCAATGGGTCCTATGTTCGATTCTGGGAAAGCGAATCAAACGCTCCTCTTTCCCTTTATTTATGTAAGCTTCCTTTTCTCCTTTAGAATGACATGAACTCTGCCACTATCTCCTTCAAGTCACCTGTCCCCTCCCTCTTGACAGCTCACAAAGGGCATGGAATGAAAGCCGCATCCAGACAATTCTTGTAAATCAATTATAAACCAGTTTGTCTCAATGTGGACGGAACCCTCGGAGTGAGTCAATTGTCTCGCTCCGATCCAATGGTCCGTCGTTTTTTTTTTTTTTTTTTTTTTTCTCAGATCAAAAAGGATTTCTCGCGGACACACCTTTTAGACCAGCTGTTAATCACAGCAATGTCAATTGACTTTCGGGGTCAGAAGGGGACATTCGGAGCGAGAACTCCTCCATTGTCAAGCAAAACCTTATATCTCATATGGCGATAACGAAAGTCTTCAAATTTCCTTTCCCCTCTAAACTTCAATTTAGTTGGGAGATTTTTATTTTTAAATCGCAATGCTAATTTTTAAATAAAATCTTACGTAGTAGGTATTCATCGCTTAGTATATTTAATTAGTTTATTTATTTTACGTCGTCTTGTCTATGAACAAACAGCCTAAAAAATAAAATCAGTCGTAAAAAATTCGCCAAATACGAAAAGTCGCATAAGTTGGCATAAAATTTAATTCATCCTAAATAGGTTAATATTTTAACGAATATTGATCCAATCAGCCTAAAACACCTTATCACTCGTTTGGCTATAACAAAATTTCTTTTTCTCTTAAAGTGCAATTTGGCCGGGTTTTTTATTTTTAAAAACCTTAGTGGCATTTTTTCTTATTTTTTAAAAATAAATTTTAAGTATTTGCAATTCATCTGTTTTTTTTTGTTTTATTTATTTGTTTATTTTACGTTGTCATGTCTATAAACAGCACAACAGCATAAAAAATAAAATCAGCGGTGAAAAAATTTTGCCAACTACGATAAGTCGCCAAGATGGCATAAAATTTAATTTATCCCAAATAGATTAATATTTTAACGAATATTGATCAGATTAACCATAAACACCTTATCTCTCATTTGGCGACAACAAAAATTTTATTTCTTTTTTCCCTAAATTGCAGTTTGGCTGGGAGTTTTTATTTTAAAATTGCAATGTTAATTTTTTTTTCTTATTTCTTAAACAAAATGTTAGGTAATTGCAATTTATCGGTTAGTATATTTTATTTATTTATTTATTTATTCTGTCGTCTATAAAACAGTACAGCTGCATAAAAAATAAAAGCAGCCGTGAATCATTCACCAACCACAAAAAGTAGCCAACTTGGCGTAAATTTAATTTATCCCAAATTAGGTAATTTTTTTTTTTTTACCGAATATTGATCTAATTTCAATTTTTTTTTTTTTTTTTTTTTTTTCAGATTATGTAGGCTTTGTGGTAGTAGTTTTCCTGCCAAGTTTCGTGAAATTTTAATGTAAATTGAGCCATTACCTAGGCAAACATACACACACACATAAACTTTGCAGAAATATATATATATATATATACTATATATATAGAGAGATAATAAATAAAATGGCGCAACAGCTCCTCATTGTGGGCCGAAGCCGTCTGCCTACTGGCAGATTGCGAGATGAGAATGTTTTCTTTCTACGAGGTAGGGTTGTAAATCCTACGCTCAACGGCTATATTAGATCGGGACCTACAGGTTTAGTGGATTCCGAACCACTACAAACTTCCATGGCACCGCCGGGAGTCGAACCCGTAACCTGTGGCACCGAGCGCTATTCACTGGCCATCAGCCCCCATATATATATATACACACATATATAAGAGTCATTGAATTTATTGCGCAATTTCTACGAAATCCCTTAGTAATAAAATCATAGTTAATAAAAATCAAAAGTACAGAGCTGGTATTTGGTCTTTTTACGGGGAAGGGTTGTCAGTCTTACGCTCAATGGCTATATTAGACCGGGACCTACATATTTAGTGGATTCCGATTCCACTACAAACTTCCATGACACCGCCGGGAGTCGAACCCGTAACCTGTGGCACCGAGCGCTATTCACTCGGCCATCAGCCCCCATATATATATATATATATAAGAGTCATTGAATTTATTGCGCAATTTCTACTAAATCCAAATTGTAAAATCATAGTTAATAAAAAAAAAAACATCAAAAGTACAAAGCTGGTATTAAAAAAAAAAAAAAAAAAAAAAAACCTAGGAGTTGGGAGTCGGAAATTTTATGGCTGATTCCCCACCCCCCACATAGAAATTAGCATCTTTTTATTTGAAGTATTTGTCATTCGTTAAAGAACCATATCAGTGTAAACTTATTACTCTGACGTACAGAATTACCTCTGAATATTTCTGATAACATCGGTGATACTGCTATTCTATACAATACTATTTTACTACACATTCTTTACAGTTTTACTAGTCTAGTTCTACTGCTTATATACTATATGTTTATACTATGTTTACGTACTCTAATGTTTATATATTTTTGTACAGTCATTTGTCATTATTTACTCTGACGTACAGAATTACCTCTGAATATTTCTGATAACATCGGTGATACTGCTATTTTATACAATACTATTTCACTACACATTCTTTACAGTTTTACTAGTCTAGTTCTACTGCTTATATACTATATGTTTATACTATGTTTACGTACTCTAATGTTTATATATTTTTTGTACAGTCATTTGTCATTATTTACTTGACGTACAGAATTACCTCTGAATATTTCTGATAACATCGGTGATACTGCTATTTTATACAATACTATTTCACTACACATTCTTCTTTTTATACAGTTTTACTAGTCTAGTTCTACTGCTTATATACTATATGTTTATACTATGTTTACGTACTCTAATGTTTATATATTTTTGTACAGTCATTTGTCATTATTTACTCTGACGTACAGAATTACCTCTCTGAATATTTCTGATAACATCGGTGATACTGCTATTTTATACAATACTATTTTACTACACATTCTTTACAGTTTTACTAGTCTAGTTCTACTGCTTATATACTATATGTTTATATTTTATACTATGTTTACGTACTCTAATGTTTATATATTTTTGTACAGTCATTTGTCATTATTTATTATCGTCATATGTGGGGTGATGTTTTGATTACGAAATCATCTTTGATAGTTACTGATACACGTCTGACATATTTGTGACCTTTATTCATACTTAAAGAATTATCTAAATAGTCATATCTAAAGATGTCCAATTTAAACACAAAATGTTTGACACGAAATTTTAAAAACCGCCTAGAAAGAAATGGAAGAATTTGATTCGAGCAACAATATGCCTCAATACATAAATGATAAAGCGGTACGAGATACTTTTTAAGCGATATGAATTATTTTACTGTGTAAATGACTATTAAGATTCAATTTTCATGTTAAGTACAATTTATTCAATAACATCCAAAAAAAAAATACAATTTAAGAAGAAATTTTAATCAAAAATTAAAAAAAAAAAATTTTTAATTTTAATTAAAATTTTTTAAAAAAAAATTTACGCAGAACATCAGTAAAAAATCACTAAAATAAATTTTAGAAGACAAATATTTTAGTCGTTCAGCGTTTTGATAAACAACAACAACGACAATTCAACACGTCGATTGCAAAATGCTTTATGGTAAATTGCAACAGTTAATTTGCAAAAATTAAAAACGCGTCTATTATTTTTTACTAATTCAAAAATAGAAGATTCATTGAATGTATTGTACCTAGCAGAGTCTTCGGCATGTTATGCATATAAAATATTACATAATAATAACAAAAAGGTACTAAAAACGTGCAAAATTAAACAGTATATTTTGTTATTCTATGAATATTAATTAATGTGATTATATTTATTATTATTTAAAATAAGAAAAAAAATTCACACTGCCCGAATTTTTTTAAGCCTAATTTGAATAAATGCACAACAGCAACATTTTTATCTAATAAACTTCGAAATTAAATTTTTATTTTTTATGCAATTCTTCCTAGTTTTAATGTTCCCATTTTTATGTATTGAACCAAATGAGTACAATAAAAAAAAAATTACTAATTATTATGTGAAATTTCGACTTTACACACTTTTTTTCCACTACTTACTACTGTGTCTAAAACGTAAGACCCATTTTCAATTTAAAATTCCTGGGGCCTATGGAATTTGAATTTTTTTTCCTTTTTTAGGTTGCTGATACTGTCCTTGACATCTGTTTTGATGAAATTTTGTGTCTGTGTTTGAGGGGCTCCCTAGATGGTTTAGATTCACAACAAGACCCCGTAGGTGGCTTTGCAAGCTATATAATTCTTCTGTACTTATGTTTGTCACTGTACTCTTCCTAAACGGCTTGACCGATTTTGATGAAATTTTTTTTGTGAGCGTTTGACAAAGCATGAAGAATTTGTGTATGTGTGAATTTTCATCATCAAAATATTAATCACATCAAAATATTAATCACATCAAAATATTCATTAGTGTTTGAGTTACGCTAGGCTTTGTGAGACGCTAAAACTGATTCCGGCGATTTTTGAAATGTCTGAATTAATTGAGCAAAGAACTTGCATTGAATTTGTTTGCGGAAACGTATAGAATGTTGCAGAAGGCATTCGGTGAGCATGATCTATTGATCTATCTACTAGACCATGACCTATCTATCTATCTAACTGACACAATTCATTTTGTTAACCGCCCCCAAGACCGTCCTGAGGGGGGGGGGAGGTCATGCTTGGGTGCATGGCATAAAACTAGCATTTTCAACTTCAAAAGCTTTTTGATGCTAAAATTATGTTATAAATTTTGTATTGTTGGAATCGGAAGAAATAATTTACAACTATAGCGTAAACAAAAAGAGGCAAAAAGTGGAAGAGATCCTTTTTCCTACCATTTGCAATCTTCATATTCGCTGGAGAGAAGAAAATATTGACCAGTGTTACAATTTAATTATTTATTTGGTATTCCGTAAAACATTTGAATTTTTATCATTCCAAGTATTTTTTTAATTAATCCATTACCTCGCTTAAATGTTCGATGCGCATTCCATTTTGGGAGCAGAATTTTAATAAAAATTTATGCATACAACAGTTTCATATATATATATATACTAGTTTGCCGTTGTCCTACCTAGAATTTTTTAAAAAATCCTGAATCTGATCGCAGCGCCTCCTACCGGGTCTAAAACTATCCAGTGACCCACACATACACAAATTCTTCATGCTTTGTCAAACGCTCACAAAAAATTTCATCAAAATCGGTGACAGACGTTTACGGGTAAGAGTACAGTGACAAACGTACGTACAGAAGAATTATATAGCTTGCAAAGCCACCTACGGGGTCTTGTTGTGAATCTAAACCATCTAGGGACCCCCTCAAACACAGACACAAAATTTCATCAAAAGCGGTCCAGAAGGGTAGGTTTGGTTTGGTCAGTCACTCTACGGTCATCTTGTGCACACGAGGGTTAAACAGAACGAGACCTACAGCTTAACGTGGATTCCGAACCACTCACAAACATCCATATAAAAGCATTCGAAGTCATCTTGTGCACACGAGGGTTAAACAGAACGAGACCTACAGCTTAACGTGGACTCCGAACCACTCACAAACATCCATATAAAAGCATTCGAAGTCATCTTGTGCACACGAGGGTTAAACAGAACGAGAACGTGTGGATTCTACACAAACATCCATATAAAAGCTTAACGTGCACACGATTTAAACAGAACGAGACCTCAGCAACGTGGATTCAACCACTCATCCATATAAAAGCATTCGAAGTCATCTTGTGCACACGAGGGTTAAACAGGGTTAAACAGAACGAGACCTACAGCTTAACGTGGATTCCGAACCACTCACAAACATCCATATAAAAGCATTCGAAGTCATCTTGTGCACACGAGGGTTAAACAGAACGAGACCTACAGCTTAACGTGGATTCCGAACCACTCACAAACATCCATATAAAAGCATTCGAAGTCATCTTGTGCACACGAGGGTTAAACAGAACGAGACCTACAGCTTAACGTGGGATTCCGAACCACTCACAAACATCCATATAAAAGCATTCGAAGTCATCTTGTGCACACGAGGGTTAAACAGAACGAGACCTACAGCTTAACGTGGATTCCGAACCACTCACAAACATCCATATAAAAGCATTCGAAGTCATCTTGTGCACACGAGGGTTAAACAGAACGAGACCTACAGCTTAACGTGGATTCCGAACCACTCACAAACATCCATATAAAAGCATTCGAAGTCATCTTGTGCACACGAGGGTTAAACAGAACGAGACCTACAGCTTAACGTGGATTCCGAACCACTCACAAACATCCATATAAAAGCATTCGAAGTCATCTTGTGCACACGAGGGTTAAACAGAACGAGACCTACAGCTTAACGTGGATTCCGAACCACTCACAAACATCCATATAAAAGCATTCGAAGTCATCTTGTGCACACGAGGGTTAAACAGAACGAGACCTACAGCTTAACGTGGATTCCGAACCACTCACAAACATCCATATAAAAGCATTCGAAGTCATCTTGTGCACTCACAAACATCCATATAAAAGCATTCGAAGTCATCTTGTGCACACGAGGGTTAAACAGAACGAGACCTACAGCTTAACGTGGATTCCGAACCACTCACAAACATCCATATAAAAGCATTCGAAGTCATCTTGTGCACACGAGGGTTAAACAGAACGAGACCTACAGCTTAACGTGGATTCCGAACCACTCACAAACATCCATATAAAAGCATTCGAAGTCATCTTGTGCACACGAGGGTTAAACAGAACGAGACCTACAGCTTAACGTGGATTCCGAACCACTCACAAACATCCATATAAAAGCATTCGAAGTCATCTTTTTGCACACGAGGGTTAAACAGAACGAGATCCTACAGCTTAACGTGGATTCCGAACCACTCACAAACATCCATATCTTGTGCAAAGCATTCGAAGTCATCTTGTGCACACGAGGGTTAAACAGAACGAGACCTACAGCTTAACGTGGATTCCGAACCACTCACAAACATCCATATAAAAGCATTCGAAGTCATCTTGTGCACACGAGGGTTAAACAGAACGAGACCTACAGCTTAACGTGGATTCCGAACCACTCACAAACAACCATATAAAAGCATTCGAACCTGAAGTCTGTGATAGCAAAGGCCAGAGCTCTAGCCACTTGGCCATCAAGCCGCAGCCATTTCGGAGGGGTTCAGTGACAAATACACGTACAGAAGAATTATATATATAAAAGATATATATGAAACTTAATGTAAAAAAAAAAAATAATAAAAATCCACAGATTATACGGAGCTAGTCTAAAATCCCCACCCTGATCTTTTAAGGTTTCTTTTTTTTTTCAAAAACCAGAAATATTGAATAATAATTGGCAGGAAACTCCGGTTATCTAAACATTCTGCATAAAAATAAAGCTCAACTTCATACAGAAAACTTAAACAGTTCCCAAACATATCAAAAGTAACAGGTTACAAGGTCACTTTTGCAGCTGAAATTTCATACGCAATCTTTAAAATAAAATTACGCGATCGCCTTCCTTCCTGATGAAGAACTGCCGTGCGCGTTGATATGATATTAATACATGGATAAATGCACACAGCGCAGGCTTCTCTGGTCAAAAAGAAAGCGCAGGACCTTGCCCTAGGACACCCGATAGGACCGGCAGGTGCAGTGTGCCATGCAAAACCGCAGACCAAACCGCATCAGAACGGCGAAAATAGAGCTGATGGGAAGCGTTTACTGCATGTTTTATTAAGTGATGACTCGTAAGCGTTCAACGGTTTCAGGCTGCGTTTATTTTGTGTCAGTATCCGTTCTTTTTTTGTTACGCGCTTTCGTGTGTTGAGGAGGAATGGTCTGCTGCAACACGAAAGGACGGATCGGGTGTCAACTGGGCAACGAAAGGAGGGGGTGGGGGTGGATAGTGGTGCAATTTCAGGTTTTTTTTCCCACCCTCACTTAGGAATAGATGTGTACAGTTAATTTATTCTCTGATAGTTTAATTGGATCGGCAGTTTAAAATGAGATAATCAAATGGTTCTCAAAAGTGTCTAATCTTTTGATTGTTTGATTCCGAATTTTATCATATAGTTCTATAACAGTGGTTCTCAAATTTTTTTGAAGTCGGGGCCTAGTAAACCTTAAAAATCTTAACCTTAACCTTAAACCTTAGGCCTTAAAAACCTAATAATAATTGTGGGCGCAATATATAAAAATTTCTGAGAAATACGTCATATTAATTAATTCAAATATTACAATCTGATTCGTGGCTCTGCGCCAACGTGCGCCGCTGGTGAGCATTAGGTCGGAGGTTGAATCCGCTGGCGACTTTATTGTAGACACTGTTTCAAAAAAAACGAACAGACTCGATGGTTTTTATGAGTTCAGCATCTTGCCTTCTTAGTCGGACTACCTGGTGAGAGTTTTCGGGTTTTCTCCCATACGATACGCAAACGTGGGGGAAGTTCTTATTAAAGTTCCCCTGGGTGGCACTGTCCTCCTCTTCAGGGACACGGTGCCAAGTCAGATTTCTACTACGAGTGCTCCATCACAAAGGAAGCTGTTCCACTTTTTCTTTCCTTCCTTCCAGGAGACCATATGGGTTCTCGGATTTGGTCTAGATATTGCTAACCAATTGGGATAAGGGAAAAAAATAATAAATAAATAAGTAAATAAATATTACAGGAAAAAAATAATAATGCGTTAAAAACGATTAAATGAAATGCTCCTTAAGTTTATTTATTCTTGTGTTTATGAGAAACATGAATCTGATGTATTTTTTTTTTCCTTCCGTGTTTGGGCTTATTATTTGAAAGGTGAACTCTCATTTCCACGTCGATATATTGAAGATTCCCTCTTTTTTCGCACTTCATTGTGGTGAGAGTAAAATTCCTAATTCACATAAATGTGATGGTGAAAAGTGTAGTAAAATTTTCAAAGCTTTTTTAGATATTGACACGCATTCTTCTTTTAAAGATGGTTCGTGTTCAATTCATCATGTTTAATTCACAATCCACGGCTACTGATGACCAATTGGCTAGCGCTCTAGCCTTTGCTACTTCAGGTTCAAATCATGGCTGTGGCATGGATGTTTGTGAAGGGTTCGGAACCCACAATAAACTGTAGGTCCCGGTCTAATTAGCTCAAAGTGTGCAAAAAAAAAAAAATGATCGTTGAGCGAAAAACCAAACCAATCCTCAATCCAAAATTAAGGATCTATTACTAGTTCTTCTGTTAATGCTAAAGGATCAACAACTTACATACGTCGAAATCTCACAGGTTGCAACGGACCGTTTTTTAACAATAACACTCATATAGACTCTAACCATTTTTGTAGCTAACTATAAAAGTTACCGTTTCTAGTTCTCGGAAACATTCTTTGGCGCATTATCGCTATTAGGTACTTTTTAAGAGAATAAAAGAATAAAAAGCAATCAGAAAGGTTATTGATTTCTTTTCTTTTTTATACTCACTCCATAGAGGGTTTTAATGAAAGCTGTCTTTGAAGAAACAAAACTGGTAGAAAAAGAGGCTGCATCTATTTTTATATCTGAATACATGTTTTTGTGGAATATTACATCTCTCACTTGGAAATCTTCTAGGGCGCACCCTTTGAGAATGATATTTTTTTATTATTGGGTAGCAACCTTACATTTTTTTATTATTATTATGGCACCTTTTTTAAAAATTGTACAAAAAAATTTAATTTGTTATTAATAGAAATATTTCTTTGAGGAAAATTTTCACAGAACAGGAAGCATAGTTATTTCATTGCATAAAATGATATTTTTCAGCATTCAAAAGTCCTTTTAGGTTTTATACATTTGTATACAATATCATCTCTGATGGCAATTACAATATAAACTTCTAAATCTAGAAGTTCGTCATTAAATGTTAAACAAAACTCGTCACAAAATAGACAAAAAAAGTCCTCCCTTTTTTGTCCTCCAATTTAAAAATTCAAAGAATTTGCATTCAAAAACCTTTTTATTCATTTATTAAAATTTTATTCATTTATTTAATTTTTAAAAATTTTACTTATGTTTCATTTCGAAAATGTAAGTGGCAACATTAATTCACGAAACTTAGCTTTAATCAAAGTGTCACCATGGAAGCCATTTATCAGAATATTAAAAACGAGTAATATATATATAAAAAATTTTAAAGTCAATTCCTTCTTTTTTTTCTCGCTATATTGCAGGAAGTCCTTTTTATAAATAATTACAGGAAAATAATAAAAGCAAAAATAATAAAAGCAAATATAATAAAAGCAAAAATAATAAAAGCAAATATAATAAAAGCAAAAATAATAAAAGCAAATAATAATAAAGCAAATACATACGATAAAAATAATGAATATATTAGGCTATATTTCAAATTTAATTAAAAACTTTTTGATCATTTAAAATTAAAAAATATAGAATACATTAACAAGAATACTCAAACACGATCGTTTCAAATTTCAAAAGTAAAAAATTAAGAATAATAATATCGAGAAAATTAGCTAAATTAAAATCAGACGATTTTTTTTATATTATTGCCAATTTGTAGTTACATTATTTTAAAAATTGAATAATATATATTAAATGAATAATAAAAATATTTGATAATAAAATAAAAAATAATTAATAATTAAATAAATAAATTAAAATCAGACGATTTTTTAAATTATTTCCAATTTGTAGTTACAGTATTTTAAAAATTGAATAATATATATTAAATGAATAATAAAAATATTTGATAATAAAATAATAATAATTAATAATTAACTGAATAAAATAATTAATAATTGAATGAATAAAATAATTAATAATCGTTGATTAATTAATAATTAGTTATGAGAAAAAGACATTATTAACTAATTATTAATTAATTAATGATGAGCAAATGAGAAGAAAGAGCAGCATGAATATATGAATAATTCTCCCATATAAAACTAAAATTAATTAATTAAATTTAATTAATGAATTAATATTTGGAAAAACTGTATTAACATACAGTGTCATCCACTACAAGTTCAAAAAAATTTGTTTGAACTTGAGTGGATGAATACAATGTATTTTATGAACGATTGAAAATTTGAACAAGATATATATAGGGAGAGTGTGAGATAATAGAAGGAATTTAATAATAATAAATAAAAATTTAAAAAAAAAATTTAATCAACTGAATTTTTTCAACAACAGCATATATATATATTATATTTCAACTAGGTTTTTATTCCTGATTTCGGTTTTAAAAGAACCTTTTTATTCTATACTTCGAATAACTTTTTTAAGTCCAACATTTAAAAAAAATATAATCACCTTTACTTTAAACTATTTTGATTTAATTTATTTAAGTGATAATATCACAAAACATAGTTAAAAGGCTGATTAGATTATAAGTTAAGAGAATAGAGGTAAAAGTGCGTGAATGCGAACTATTTCGGAATTGTTTTTGTTGATTCAAAGTTTTCAGTCAACAATTTAACAAACACAGATATTCCTACATTGTTACCGGAAACAGGAGTTACAAGTGTATTAACTCTTCATTTGGTTACAAATTTTGGAGCAGTATTCATTTCTGTTGTTTTAGAACTAATGAGTTTAACGCTTAACGTTAAAAAGATTTTAAAATTTAATGGTTAAATTACTAGTTGTAGTTTTTTTTAAAAAATAATTCGTACGAAAAATCAAGGAAAAAAAAAAATAATTAAAAGTGAAAAACAATTTTTAAAAGAATAGACTTCTACAAATTCAGTACAATTAATAAGTAGTTGCGATGCTATGCGTAAACTCACTCTGCTATATGTGCACATCATATCTTGCAATGTCTATATATATATGTCTATATGTACAATGTCTATATATATATATATATATATATATATATATATATATATATAAAGCAAAATATTTGTCTATTTATTTTACATATTAGTATTGCCTAAACCTGACTCGTGTAGCCTAAAGCTGACATTGTTTCAAAAACCTACAAGACTAGATGACGTTTATCACCTTACAACCCTCTTATCTCATTAGTCAGACCTGGTGGGAGTTAATCAGTGTTTTCTTTCTCCCATACAATACGCAAATGTGATGTAGTTTCCCGCTTAAAGGTCACCCGGAAAACACTGCCCTTCTTCTTCAACGTCACGGAGCCAAGTCAGACTTTTACCATATGGGTGTTCCATCACAATAGAAGCTGCCCCCTTCCCTCTACCCATGAGGTACTTATACTCATACTCATGAGTGTACTCATGGGGTGTCCGTCATGCTCTGTAGGACACTGAGTATTAGACACAACACACACAGTATTTCCTAAAATTTTAACACATAATTTTTCCTTTAGATTTTTTTTTTTTTTTATTTGGTGGCTTATTTTTAAGTAAATGAAACTTAACTTAAACGTAGTGTAACGATGTATTACATGTTTATAATCTGTGTGTGTGTATATATATATATATATATATATATATTTCTCTCTTCTGTTTGTTTGTGTGTGTGTTCACCTAAACCCCGTCACACAATTATCTAAATTTCTCAAAATTGGCAAAGATGCTTCTAATACTAAGTAAGCGCTGTGGCCTTTGGTTCCAAGGGCTTCAAATTCAAATCCTGGCAGTGGCATGAATGTTTGTTAGTGATCCGAGTCCACGTTAAACTGTAGGTCCTGGTTTAATTAGCCTAAAGCGTGCACAAAATGACCGTAGATCGACAAACCAAAACAATCTAATACTAAGTCTAGATCAACTAAAAAAAAATTTCTAAATTAAAATCAATATTCGTTAAGAAATTACCTACTTAGATTTTAAGCCGATTTTACGATGTTGTTGGCGAAAGTTTTATGGTTAAAATTTTTACGCTGTTGTAAAGTTTGTTCACAGACAGGTTGTTATAAAATAAATAAATAAAACATGCTAACTACGGAATTGCAACCCCCAAATTCGGTGTAATAAATAAATAAATAAAAATTGCATTACCATTTTACCAATAAAAATGTATCGAATTAATTCTAGACTCCTGAACCACCGAAAAAGTCGCCAATGTTGCAACCCGAAATTAATTGCCAATTCCTTTAGGTTGCCGTAATTCTATTCAAGGAATTCTGCAAAGGAAGTTCGAAATTTGACAACCATATTAATGAGCGTATGGGGTTGGGGAAGGGAGGGTGGTTTTCTAAGAATTGGGTTGGGAAAAATCTGCTGTGCTAAAATCAATTCAATGGAGAGGGGAAGGGGAAGGTCAGCTGGGCTTTTTATCCCCATTTGCAACAAATGCAGGAAAGTCGAAGTGCAAACAATACAATGAGCATATGGGAAAAAAAGTGACTTGAATTCTCAAATGGGTTAAAAACTTTGCATTAAATTCTTCTTCTATACAAGCAACTATTTTAACTGGCTACGGTAAAGAAAAAGAAGCCTTCCTTCCCAGAATACCCTTCATAATGCTATAGAAGCAACTATTTTAACTGGCTATGGTAAAGAAAAGACTTACTTCCCAGAAAACCCTTCATAATGCTATGGAAGGAACTATTTTAACTGGCTGTGGTGAAGAAAAAGAAGACTTCATTCCCACGATACCCTTCATAACATTCCATAGGCCGTTCGAATTCAAGAGGCTGCAAATCTCAATATGCATATCTTTTGCTATGTCTATAGACCAAGCACAATCCCTTAAGATTGATGTAATTGATTTGAAATCTAACTGTTTTATAGCCCTGTCATTTATATGTGATAATGTCTAGAACTTTGAGTATAAACAAGTAATATAAAAAAAAAAAAAATTTAAAGTCAATTCTTACTTTTTCTTCACTATATTGCAGAAAGTCCTTTATAAATAATTTTCATTCATTTTTTTAAGTTTATCTGGCGCCATCTATTGGTAGATATATGCAACTTAAATCTAAAAAAACTAAAATTAATGAATGAATTAATATTTGAAAAACTGTATTAACATCAAGTGTCATCCACTACAACTTCAAAAAAAAAAAAAAAAAAATGTATTTGAACTTGAGTGGATGAATAAAAAGTATTTTATTAACGATTGAAAATTTGAACAAGATATATATAGGGAGAATGTGAGCTAATAGAAGGAATTGAAAAATATATGCGCGATGGTACTATATTGTTTATTATTAGGCATTAATAAACATAACTTACACGATAATTAGGTAATATTTGCTAATTAAAATAATGCTAATAAAAACAAAATAAATAAAACTATTGCATTATTGTATAGTGAATTCAAACAATATCGAATATGTATATGCCATCTTTTAATATGTATGCAATGCTAAATAAATACATTTTCATTATTTACATTAAAATACATTTTACTGACATCCATGCTAGCAATAAAAATAGGCGCTTATCTCTTTGATATAAACGAGATAATAAGTTTTATCTCCTAAAGCTGACGAGTTATTTCTAACAATATATGTATTATTATCTATTACAAACAATATACAATATGTATGTATATACAGTCGAATCTCTTTAAGTCGAACCTCGATAAGTCGAAAACCTCCACAACTCGAAATTTTTTTTTTCCCTTCAAGCCCCAAAACCTCCATGACTCGAAATTTCAACCCTCTATATGTCGAAATAATTAGTCAGTCCCCACAAGCCATTTTGGTATATATTTTCCCTCCGTAACTCGAAAAAAAAAAAATTTGAACCTCTGTATCTCGGACATCAGCAACCTTTACAACTCGATCATTTGAAACTAATTACCTCTATAGCTCGAAGAAAATAAGTTACCGACTTTAAGGACTTTCCGGCAATGCACGTCATTATTTCTTAGAAAACAATGTATGAGTATACAATAAATAGAATAACCAATTCTATGAAATATTCTTATTATAATTAATATTCTTATAATTCTCAAAATAAGCTAGAAAGAATCTCAACCTCTACAAGTTGAATATTTCCTTACAAAATCCGCGTAAGTCGAAATTCTCCACAAGTCGAAAACTCTATAACTCGAATTATTTCACCTTGAAGTTCGACTTACAGAGGTTCTACTGTATATATTATACAATATATACTCATGTCCATAAATTAAGGATAATGAAGTTCAGGCAAAGAAAGAGACAGAAGCAAAACAAATGTTGACTTATTTGTAAAGTCTATTTATTAAACAAAAGGTAAAGAGCAAAAAGATGCTATATGTTTGACATAATTAATAAAAATGCAATTTTTACTCCCTGGAGCAAATTTCAAAAAAGAACCTATTTACAAAAAACAGTATAACATGGTTAGTATGATGGTTAATATTGGAGTATGTCTCAACCGGACATTGCAATACAGGCCTTACAACGCCTAGGCATGATGAGTATCAAATTATCAATCTGATCTTGGGGAATATTACACCACTCATCAAGCAATGCCATCCGAAGTTCCGGTTGACAGGTGGGAGGGGGTTGACGGGCTGCAATTCGTCGGCCAAGCATATCCCACACATGCTCTATTGGATTCAAGTCCGGTGAGTATGCTGGCCAATCCATACGGGTGATATCCTCCAATTGAAGGCATTTGTCTACAATGTTTGCACGGTGAGGACGGGCGTTGTCATCCATAAACAGAAATTCAGCACCCATGGCGCCCCGAAACAAACGTACTTGTTGTTCCAGAATGACATCTCGATAGATGTGGCCTGTCATCGTTACACTCTGAACATGCAGGTCAGTTCTGGAACAAGAATAACTCCTCCCCAAACGAGCCATCCTGCACCACCGTAACGGTGTCGCTCAATGGTGTTCTCTTGGTGGTAACGGGTACCTGGTGCTCTCCATATGAAAGTCCGGCGAAAATCAGACTGCAAACTAAACCTGGACTCGTCGGAAAACATCACACAAACCACTGTTGCGGTGTCCACAATGCATGCTCTCTACTCCAGGTTAATTGCAGGCGACAGTGAGTTGCGGTAAGTGGAACACATCTGACAGGCCTACTAGCATATAGACCAATGTGCCCTATGGGTCTGTACATGGTCTGCCTTGAAACTGACGTACCGGTAGCTGAAGAGAGCTGACGAGACAGGTCTGATGCTGTGCTCCGTCTGTTTCTTTTGGCAGTAACTGCGAAATACCGGTCCTCATTCGGCGTTGTAACTCGGGGGCGACCTGTGCTGTAACATCTACTTACATTACCATCATCTTGGAATCGTTGCCAAAGCCTGGAGAGGACACTCTGGGCGATTCCAAGTTCGTCGGATACTTCCAGCTGGGTACGTCCACATTCCAGTCGTCCGATAATTCTACCACGTAAAAATCATCCAAATGCTTCCTTTGTGCCATAACTATGCGGTTATTGCACGGAAAGGCTTTTAAAGCGCTTGTGAACAATTTTACTTCTTTGCCACCATTCCTTATATACCCCTGTCTTACACTCTCGTCATTGTGACGTACTATCCGCGCCATCTGGTGGTTTCCTGTAATTTGCATATTCTTCTTCAAGATGTGTGTGATAATTCTACAGGTGAAATTTTTCTTTTAGTGTTCAATTTCTGTGTGATTCTGAATTATCCTTAATTTATGGACATGAGTGTATTACAAACCGACGAGTTATCTCCTAACAACGACGAGTGCTTGTGCATTAATAATAAAAATTGTAATATAAATGCTTTTGTAACAAGTATTTAGTATTTAACTGTTGGATAAAAAAAAGCGCATTTCTACGCATATGTTTTCAGTATAATAGAATATAGTATAGATAGTAACACATATAGCCCCGTATTGTACAGTTTCAGAAAATAGAACTTATTAACTATTTTATAAAAGAGATAAATTGGTAAATTAAGTTTCATATTAAGGATCAAGGGTTCTTAACTTTTTATTGGACGAATTTTCGAATCAAATGCGAAATTTTTTTCCCAGTTGATCTAGGATTTGCATTAGAACTAGCTCTGAAAATTCTAGTGAAATTTCGACTCAAATGTTGGCCATGCATATGCGAACACTTACACTCACAAACTTTAAGAATGTTCTATAGATGATACAAAAATAATTTAGTGAAGCTGTGAATTTAATTTTTACAAAATCGTAATTAAAAGGCAAACTAAATCTTAAACTAATTATTTATTTATTTTTATTTATATTTAAGAATTACATCCACAAATGATGAAATGATTTGATTAAAATGTGTTTTTTAAACCTTTATTTTTTAATTAGAAATATTAAAGTTTTGAAGACATTTTTATAACGTTTAATTTTGCATTTGTATTTAGTTATTCAATGTTAAAATTTATCGAAATTTAATTTTAAAATTATTATTGTTACTGCTAGAGTAAATTAGATTCTTCTTTTATAAAAAAACCCTTTGGTTTTCCTATAAAAGAAGAATGCGTTTTAATATTTAAAAAAAAGCTTTCAACATTTTTACTACAATTTTCAACGTCATACTTATGTGAATTATAATTTTCTTCCCACACCACAATGAAGTGTAAAAAAGAGAGAAAATCTTCAATGTATTGGCGAGAAAATGAGAGTTTGCCTTTCAAATATAGACCCGAACATTGAAGAAAATCGCTAGAACACTTCATTCTCATGTTTCTTATAAACACGAGAATAAAATAACTTAAGGTGCATTTTATTATATTTCTTTATCGCATTATTTTTTTTTCTGCAATATTTAGCTTAACTATTATAACATATTTCTTAGAAATTCTTATATAATGTCTCTACAATTAATTGAAGGATTTTAAATGCGTTCTTCAAAATGTTTGAAAACCACTATTTTAAGCTAAGGTGAGGTCCGCAAACGGTACGCCAGTTACCATTTGAAACGCTTCACCTACAAACGAAATTTTCGTCTACCCCAGGCATTGAAATACAACCCCTCTTATCTCCTTTATGAGAGAGGCTCCAGTTCGTCTGTCAGGAAATTCGTAAATCCTTTGATCTCAACCCGACACTAGCCATAGTAGAAATCTTGTCTCCTGGAAAGTTAGGAAAAGTTTTCGCATTTTTGCTTTTTCCATCCAGATTAAATCTAGCAAACAGATTTGATGACCGTTAATAAGAAACGCTCAACTCACACATTTAAAAGTGGAAACAGTTTTATTATTTGGAAATATTTTAGAACGAAATCAAAATAAATAGAGATGCTAGTCAGATATATGCGGTGCAATGCAATTTTGAAGACGAAAAAAAAAAAAAAAAAAAAAGTAGTTAAGTTTAATAGTTATTGTGGAATTTTGTTCATCTAAGTCATTTTTTAATTTAATATTACGTAAAAAAAATTTCAATTATTAAACATTACAATTTTTATTGTAACTGAATCCTCTCTGAAAGTTTTTTCTTAAATAAATTTTAATCCGATCTGATGCAGATTCTAAGCTTTATCACCTTTCTGTTTCCTTGATAGAGTTTAAGAGCACCCAGTTATATGACTTAAAAAACAGTTTATAAATATATAACCCCTTTTCTAAGCAAATGTAATGATTGGAGTCAAGGCGCATTGATAAGGCAATTTTTGATAATAAACACTCCCTTTTTTATTATTATTATTATTATTATTATTATATATATATATAGATATAAAGTCAAAAATGTTCAAGCTTACCTATTCTTTGAATTCACTGCATATAGAAAATCCTCCCATCATCTCCAAGTGAATTTCTAAACAGTTTTACCTGGTAATATTATTTTAAGTTTCAATAACAATTTGCTCTGATTGAAGTAACTCTTTAAACAAAAATAATACTCTTAAAACAAAGTCCCGCAAGTAATAGACTTTTATAAAGTAGCCTTTCTCTCTCTCTCTGTGGTTTTTATTTATTTTTTTTTCCATCATCTTAACTATTACGCACCATATGATTACTAAAAATATAGACTAAACATTTGGAAAAGAAGTCAAGACACTGCATTTCGGTCTGCTCCTATAAGAAGTTATTGTTTATTTCTTCCGTCTTCATTTGCAAGGTGAACTTATTCGAGCAAAACCGCAACAGCAAGTCCTGTTTTAAAATCTATTCCTTTTACTTTATGCAAAAAGCTTTTACTGTTATATATTTTTCTTTTATTGTTAAAAACTTTTGGAAAATGTTTTTTAACGTAAAATCATGTGTTGATAGAAGGAAAAAAATAGAATCTTTTAAAAAAAAAAAAAAAAAAAAAAAGATTTTACTTTTCTTATTTTGAGAATAAAAATCAACAATCAACAACTTCAAGTTTAAAATTCATCTGAGATTCTTACAATAACTTTTATTTTAATTGCAATTTAATTTTATTGCATCGTTTTATGAATATTCAAAAGAAGAAATAGAAAGATTGAAGAATTTTTTTTTTCTAAAGCCTAGTTTCATGTTTATACCATATGAATAAACTTTAGTAAAATGAATTCTGAAGAATGCACAATCTTCAGCAGTAAGCTTTCTATAAGTTACCATTTGCTTGCATTTCCAAGCAAGATGTGACGTTGTTGTTGCCCTATGTCTTTATTGGAACTCAACTCATCAAATTTTACCACTTACCGTAGCAAAAATAAGAAGCAAATCAAAATTACAAAGGAAGAAAGTCAGACATTCTTAACAAAAACGACCAAAAGGACTTAAAAGCAGTTAAAACCAGTTAAATGTTCTAAGGATAAAAATTTGAAAATATTATAGTTTAAAAACACGCTTTTAGAGTTAAATCAAAGCAAAAATAAATTATAGTTTAAAAATTTAAAAACTCGCTTTTAGAGTTAATCAAACTAAAGAAAAAAAAATAATTGTTAACATAAAATGACTGACGAGAAAATGAATGTCACTGTTCTAAAAAGTTTGGGTGCTCGATATCAATCGTTATAATTTTCACTAGTTTCATTCCGAAATGCAGAGTTAGTTTTAAAATGTCATACAAAAGCACCTTTTCACGCTTTTAGAACAATGACATTCATTTTCTCGTCAGTCATTTTATTCTTATGTTTAACAATTATTTTTTACTTTTTTAGTTTGATTAACTCTAAAAGTGTGTTTTTAAACCATAATATTTAAATGAGGTCCCGGTACGGAGGACTGGAACTATAATTCTTGCAATAATTTAATTGTGAGTAAACAAAGGCTAAATGAATATGTCGAAAAGCCAGGATTCGAACAGGAACTCCCTGATCCGTAGTCAGGCGCGTTGTCCGTTGTGCCACTGTCCCACGTAGGTGTGAATGTCTTAGTGTACTTTCATTCTACATGGGTTAAATTGCTCTTCATAAGTTTAAATAAAATCACTAATCCTGGCGATCCTAATCATCGTGAGAAAATAAACTTATCAAAATATTTTAGTGTCGTCGGTCCTTGATACGTCTACAAACGTTTAAATTAAATCTGATCGCTTAAATCAGGGCAAAAATCGAGCCCAAAGTATCGAGAGGAATAGGAAACAAAAACATACAGGTGAAAAACTAATAAAAGCGTATTAAAAAGGCTAGAAGCACCATCATAAAAGTCCGTGTGATAAGGACATGTTTTCTCTGGACCTTCAGTAAAGTCACCATTCTGTTCGAGCAAACGAGTAGATGGGCCTTATTCACTTTCTATGTTTACATAAAACACATGTATCAGAGTTTATAATCCCTATTTTGGCCAGATGTTCGGCCAGACAGTCCATTCTTAATCTAAAATTGGCAACAGCCTCTTTGTGAGTTTTTCCACTCAATTTTTCCAGTCATCGCAGACTTTTTCCCTTGATGTTAGATAATAATTCACTAATATACGATGACTTAATTTTGTCCGGTATAGTTCACCTAAAAGTATCAAGAGGAATAGGACACTGTCCAGGAACTTCTTCTGTTCCTTTTTTTGGGCCAGAAGATCTGCCCTTTCTTTTCCATCTATTCCAACATGTGATGTAATCCACTGAAATTGATGCATTTACCATTTTCATTAAGGAACTTGATATCTTGTTTTAGTAAGATTTTTTCTGTGATATTTGCTTCCAGGATTACCAGAACATCGACATCCCACTCTACCCAAATCTTTTAATTTAAATTTAAATTTAGTGCCAAACAGGCCAAAAGCATTTCACTGTAATATATTCAATTTAAAGTTCGGACGACGCACAGTCATTTTTCGAGGCAAGTAGCCATAGCCTCTTGTCACTCATTTAACACCACCCAGACGACACGTGTGACCTAAGGTTGTCACGGGCGCGAGTAACACTACCTCCCAGATGTGATGCAATAATGGTAAAACAGTTCGTAATCCAGATAAAATTAATTCCTGCAATATCCTCAGCAATTCCAATTCATAAAGGCCATCTTAACATCTCTAAAAATTTCCAAAGTAAAAATGAAAAAAAAAACGGAGTACGAAAATTCTAATAGCAAAAATAGGAAGTATTAGAAAACCGGGTTTTTTTAATGATTAATAAATTACTTAATGAAATTGCAATATATATATATATTGTGCTATATCTGAAAAACCACTGCCCCTTTCCCTTTAAAAATAAATAAATAATAATAATAATATAATAACAATAAAATAGCTTCAAATCAATGCAATCAACAATCTGCATATTCTACATTGGAATACAGATATAGCAATCTTAGAATCACAACAAGCCCGGTAACGAATTGCCTTTAGCGTTTATTAATTTTATCGAAATTTTCTAACTTGAGCTCAATAAATTCTAATTTTATTTATTTTATTTATCGGCGAATTAATTCCGATTATAAATTTCTATAAGCCATTCTTCGCTAAAATTAAAAGAATCCTTTAGTAAATGTGAGTAATTCTCACCATTAGGTTACGAATCGAGTTAATTTTTTGTTGGCGTATTCATACTGTTCTACAATTTATTTAGTAGAATGTAGCATATTTCCACGGGAAGAGTTGTATCATTACGTTCCCAGGGGAGAGGGATGTATATTCTTTAACAAGTGCATAATAACAACATATAAATCAAGTTTGACAGCAGATAAGCAGTGTTTTGGATAGTTATATTACATGCTATTAGTGTTTTGTACTAATGACAACAACCTGTCACTGAAATCTAATAGCAGATATTCAGTGTCATACAGAATGATACCTCATCAAATTAACGACTGTCTGTGCGACCTTCACAAGTCGATTAGAGAAGGAATAGGAACTACACCATGAGTTGTTGCCTCGTGATTGGTGATAGACCCTGAGCTGAGAAAGTGTCTACTCAAAAAGAAAAGATGAAAGCTGATCCCCTTCCCCTCTTAACGGATTTTCTTAAAGGGAGGTTTTCGGAGAAGTAGAAGAGTTTTGCGACGAGTCGACAAGAAGTGTTGTTTTTTTTGAAGTGACTGAATAGGTCGGAATTTGTGCCTGTTTTCAAAAGTAAGCCCCCTGTGATTTCGTGGAACACGTCGTGTGATATTTACGCAAGGATTTTTAGGGGACTACACGTTATTCTTAGAAAAATTAACAGATAACTATCACAATCACCATCAAGTCTAACCGTTTTTGAAGTAGGTCAGTTTTAAAAAAATTATTTTGCATTAGTTTTTTGCAATTTCTAATACAAGAAAAAATTAACAGATAACAGCTTTAGGAAATTAACGGAGAAAGAAAATAGCAAACTTGTTTTGTTATTTTACATCATCATCATAATGACGATGTATATATATTAAAAAAATAATAATGCAATGAAATTTTATCTATAGAAATAACATAAATAAAAAAAATTTCTTTATAGAACCGTTCTATGTAAAACTGCTGACGAAACTTCAAGATTGAATTTTTAATAATAAGACATTTGTATTTCAAAATAACTTGACGTGTTTAATGTGTTAACAAATTTGAATACATTTCCTCTAGTAATAAAAAAAAAAAAAAAATCTCATTAGATTTTTCCTCATTAATTTCATTTAGGACAGCTCGTGATGTGGTCTTTATTCCTAAGAGGAAATTAATTGTTGTCCATGTTTGTTTTTTAATTAAAAAAAATAAAAGAAAAATTACTTTTGATACGGAAAGTTTCAAGAAAGTTTTTATCATTAGACTGTATTGAATTGAATTTTCAAATAAATTTTTATTTCTAAAAGTAAATATATTTGGACTTGTGTATTGAAAAATGTTTTTTCGATATTTTACCACTAAGTAAACTTAGTATATCATCATATCTTATCATAACATCATATATTTATCATTCAGTGTTATCAGTATTAGGTGTATAATTATGGGTAACGAGAAGTGACGTCACAGAAATAAAAATTCGCGCAACCGGAAGTGACGAAAAATAGTTTTGGTAGGTAGACGAGGGTTGTTTTGAGAGATAAGAATCCATAATGAAATAATGATAATAAGAAATGATTTTTCATTTCCAAAAATTTATTTTTATTATTTATTAAATTGGGAAAAAATTATAAATTGAAAAAAAAATTAGTAAAAATGTATTGTTTTCATAAGGAAAGGAAAGGTTTGTTTAAGTGAAATTTTCGCTAGATAACACTTATCGAAACTGGCAAACATTCCAATCCTACTCATAGCATACATTAGAGTTTTTACATTGATAAGAGAGCATGATTTTAACCACTTATACTGGTTGACAGTTCATAATATTTTGTAACTATTATTCAATAATTATTATAATTAAAACGTAATGTCTATGGAGACTATGTAAGTACAAGACTTTATGATAGAATAATAAAAAGAAAACTGAAAATGATTGGTGAAATAATTAGATAATTAGAAATAATAAATAATATTGTATATCTACAATTTTTTAAAAGTAAAATAAGAGTTATTTGAGGGTTAAAAAATTGAATGAATGTAAATTTGGTAGATAATATCTTGAATAAAAGATTAGAATTTTAAACTAATATCTTGAATAAAAAGAAATGAAAGGGATTTTAAAGAAAACTTTTAATGCAAAATAAATTTTTGGGATATTACTAAGTTCTTAATGAACAAAACAAAACAAATATTGCAATATAAACAAAACAAAATAAACAAATAACAAACAAACAATAACAAAATAAACAAAATAAATATTGCAATATATTGCGTAAATTTTTTTAATTGATTTAACGAATCTTATTAAAAATAAAACTAAAAAGTAAAGAAAATCTTTTGCCGAGATAATTTTTAACGTAAAAAAAAAAAAAAAAATTGTAAAAATAAAAGAAAATCTTCTGCTGAAATTCGCTTAATATCACAGATAGGTGTAAATCTGTAGCTAGGAGAGTCCTTCCATTAGGTTCAAAAAGGCGAAATAAGAAGGCAAATCATCCTTAAGAAATAGTGGTATAATAAGCCTGCAATGTAGCAATCTCTGGCGCTCGGTGCCACTGGTTTCGGGTTCGAGTCCCGCCGATGCCATGGATGTTTGTAGTGGTTCGGAATCCACTTTAAGCCGTAGGTCCCGGTCTCCTGTGACTGTAAGAGCGTCACGGAGCAGAAGTCAGACTTCTACCTACGTGTGCTCCCTCAAAACAGAAGCTGCACCCCTCCTCCCTCCTTCCATGAGGGATACGACAACAACAACAACATATAGCAATCACCATCCTGCCGAAATATAACTTTTAAATGTATTATCCATTGTTGCAAGGGGGAGAGGGGTTGTTTTTAATAATTAATAGTTACTTTCTAATGCCAGGCACTTTGACTAGAGGTCATTCACCCCTTCAACAATCATCATCATCATCATGAGTGGCACAACAGCCTCATGGTGGGCCAATGTTCAAGACAGGAGATGTTTTCTTTTACGAGGTAGGGTTGTTAGCCCTACGCCCAACGCTCTTACAGTCATGATAGACCTGGGGCCTGATGGTCGAGTGGCTAGCGCTCTGGCACTCAGTTCAACAAGTTTTGGGTTTGAGTCCCGGGGGCGTCATGGATGTTTGTAGTGGTTCGGAATCTAATTGTAGCTCCCGGTCTATTGTGAGTACTACTACTACACCACTTCCCATCACTAAACCTAGATCTGAGTTGCCCCTTTTACGGTTTGGGAATGATGTGGGTAAGAAGTCTGATTGGGCTCTGTGACGCTCTACGGTCATATAAGACAGAGACCTATGGCTTAAAATGGATTCCGAACCACTACAAAGGTCCATGACACCTCCGGGATTCGAACCTGAAACCTGTGGTACCGAGCGCCAGAGGCCACTCGGCTATCAGGCCCTAGGGCTGTCATGACTGTATGAGCGTTGGGCTAACAACCCAACCCCAAAAAAAGAAAACATCTTCTGTCTTGAAATCTGCCAGTAGGAAAACAACCTTGGCCCACCATGGGGCTATTGCGCCACTTACGATGATGATTGTTCTAGGGGTGAATGACCTCTAGTCAAAGTGCCTGTCATTAGAAAATAATGACGGCAAGTGAACTATTAATTATTATTATAAAAACAAACATAATGCAGGAAATTTCTGTTTAATAAAGTGGAATGTGATTTATTATTTAAATTAAATAATGACGAATAAGAATATAAATCAACAACAAGTATGTTTGGTCAATTTTACGGCATAGGTATACAAATAATTTAATAGATAATTTTCAGAATTTTAAATTTCGTAATTTCTTTTAATTTTTAACTCGGTAGAAATTTTAATTTCGTAAATCCTACAAAGTAACTAGCTGTCGATCATTGTTAGTGATATTGTTTGCTCTCGATTTAAGTATTGTTTGTCCAAGACACTATACCAACAATACTTAACACACTTCAATACCAACAATACTTATCACACTTCTCATATCATTTCAGAAATATTAACAGTTGACACGCGACTGTTCTGTTGAAAGATGCGTGTCACTTTATACGCTAAGATTTTTATAAGTTGATCTACGTGAAAAAAATAATGACTAAATAAATAAATAAACTTTTTTTTTTAATTAAAAAAATATCGTCCAAGGTTTAAAAATTATTTATTTTAATCAATGCACTGCTTTTACACGACTTATTTACACTGTCTAAAACTGAAATCACACTTTAAGATAAAGTGCGATTTCAGTAAATACCTAAATTCATGGGAACGGCGAGTTTTTACGATTCTCAGACCTTACAGCGATATAATGACTAATACGTATGAAATGTTTAACAACGTAAACAATTAATCGTTTCTCGATACTAATGATATGCGATGTTTTAATTCTAGAAGAATTAATTCCCTGAATTAATTGAAATTCCCCTGGTACTACAACTAAACACATACCGTTTCGTTACGTAGAAGAATGAAAAGGTCATGATTCTTGTTTTTTAATTACGTTTTTCTCTGAAAATGATCCAAAAGTAAAAATAAATTGCTCATTAACTGGAAAATTATATTCAAATCGATGGGCCGATGAGAAATGTTAAATTACGAAGTTCAGAAATTGCAGAAAAAGGTATTCCTTATGCGTGAATTTCCTTATGTAGCAGGTTAAGTAGAATCAGATTATTATTTAGGTCAAATATATCTTTCATAATGCTGTAGTAATGAATTCAAAGAGATATAAAAAAAAATTATCATCAAGTCTGCTTTTTATCAAACTTATAAAAAGTATTCAAATAAATTCAATAAAAATAAAACCAATTATCCTGAGAACTTTGGTTTAATAATGTGCAAGCCCACGATGTGGGAAAAATGAGTGTTATTAAAAAACAAGTAATATAAAAAGTTTTTTAAAGTCAATTCCTACTTTTTTTTTTTTCACTATATTGCAGAAAGTCCTTTATAAATAATTTCATTCATTTTTTTAAGTTTATCTGGCGCCATCTATTGGTAGACATATGCATAAATCTAAAAAAAAAACTAAAATGAATGAATTAAATTTAATTGCTGAATAAATATTTGAAAAAAACTGTATTAACATCAGGTGTCATTCACTACAAAATAAAAAAAAAAAAAATGTATTTGAACTTGACTGGAGAATAAAAAGTATTTTAACGATGAACGATTGAAAATTTGAACAACTTTCTCTCACTCTTGTACATACGGAGGGGGGAGGGGGAGTAATCAAAATAATGGAAACACCCTAGAGTTATAAGGAATTTTTTACTAATATGGCGTAGGACCGCCTTTTTTGACATGCTGCTGTTTCTTATCCCACTTGGTAGATAGCAACATCTAGACCAAGACCAAGAAACAGTGCTGTCTCAGGGTTGAAGAGAAAAAGGAGGCAGCTTCTGTTGTGATAGAGAACCGGTAGGTAGAAGTCTGATTTGGCTCCGTGACGCTGACAGTTTTAAGGGGTAGAATTATCCAACCTACGCTTTATAGTTACATTAGACCGGGGCATACAGCTTAAAGTGGATTCCGAACCACTACAAACATCCATGGCATTGGCAGAACTCGAACCCGAAACCTGTGGCACCGAACGCCAAAGCGTTAGCCACTCGGCCATTCAGGCCGGTTTGACATGTAATACAGCTTGTATTCCCCTGGGAATAGTATCCTAAAGTGTTTAATTGTGTTTAGAACCGAATTCATGGAGATATTGTGAAAAATCTTGAAGATATGCCGGTGGAGGATATTGAATCCGGATGAATCGCTTTGAAATCGACCATAATGGTTCCCTGATATTGAGATTGGAGGACTGTGAGATCCAAGGTAGATGTTTCACTTCATCCTCGTGTTCATCAAACCACGATTGGACAGGACCCGCTGCACTAGAAACATATGAATAGAAACATTATCATTCTGGAAAATTCCATCTTCTACAGGAAACAAAATTTTTATCATAAGATGGACCTGGTCGGCTAATACTTACATAGTGACCCTTCCTTTCAGGGTTACGATTGGGCCAACAAAAAACTACGACATGACTGCCCATATCAAGAGTGATTCATCTTCATGCTTGATATTTGGAAGAAGATAATTACACACATACACTTGTGCAGGTTTCCTCCAAATGTGCAGTCGTCCTGTTATGGGGAAAGATGTGAAAGATAATACGTCTGACCCTATTACTGTCTTCCACTTATCAATCAACCAGTATCTACCTCAGTAGACGACGTTTGGTAATAACAGATGTGACCAGTGACTTGCGGATTGCTGTTCTGTCGTATGTGTCCTGTTTATGAAGGTACCTCATAACTGCAATTGTTGACACTGGAGATGCTGATTGGGCTCTGCGGTCACTTTGGCTGCAGTTGTTTTCTTATTAGACACTACAATCCGCTTCGATATCCGTCTGTCTCATTCACCTCAGCTTCTCCTTCCGTCCACTATTTTGCTTTGCTGAGCTTATCTTGCCGCGCTGTGTATATACGCTGCCATGACTTTAGACATTACACCTCTAGAAACGTTTAAATGTTGAGATGATTCGGCCACAGTTGCTCCAGCTAGTCGGGCTCTTATAATTTGGCCTCTTTGAAAGTCTGTGAGGTCTGACATTTTACTCTTTTGACCAAAACCAAAGAATTTATTATTGTAGAATTTAGATAAATAGTTAAAAATATTTACAATATCACTTTTATTCACAGTTTCCATTATTTTGATAATCATTTGTTTATATATATGCATTATCTCTAATCGGTTTCAGATTTCTCTCTGATACATTCTCTTAGATCATGTTTCTATTATATATATGTTACGGTGAATGTGATTAATCGGTTATTATTCATAATGAGCGATCAATCACATTCACCGTAACATACATGTAATAGAAATGCGAATTCTTTCTGATTCAGCACAAACTGCAAAAACAACACTAATTCTCAGTAAAATCTTTTATTTTTGTTTTTGAAAAACATACGTTCGCTAATGTTAAAATTGTAAACAAAGGATAAACTTAAAACAGATGACAGGAAAAGAAATAATAAATGATAAATTTTAAAATTTTTAAGTATAGAAAATTAAATCTGTAATTTGTAAAAAGCGAGTTTCTTGTTGACACGTTAATAGAAGTTCGCTGATCATTAATTTTTTTTTAAAGTTTTTTTTTTTTTTGCTTAAAGCTTTTGTAAGAGCTTTGTTTAGGCTTGGAGCGACAAACAAAGAGAACATGACTAATATTCTGAATTCATTAGCATTGCAATTGCAATGTTGAGTTAATTTGTAAGAAATTTAAGAAAAAAATCTACTTAATATGATTCATACTACTGTGCCCAAAAAGTAAGACCAATTTTTTTTTTTCAAAACCTCTTTATTTATTCTTCCAAATTTATTTCATCGCCTTCAAAGTAATCCCTCCGGACACAATGCACTTGTGCTAACTTTTTTTCCAATCCTCAATGCATGCTAAAAAGTCATCACCAGGGATGTCCTTCAAAGCGCGCGACGATTCACGTTGAATTTCTTCAATCGACTTAAAACAGTGCCCCCGGAGTGGTCTTTTGAGTTTAAGGAATAGCCAGAAGTCGCACGGTGAATATGGGGAACGATAGGGATTTCATTTTAAGCGAAAAAGTCACGAAGAATCAATGCAATGTGAGGTGACGCATTCAGCGTTTTCCGTACCAATCGAGATTTGACGCGTTTGAGGCCCAAAATGGAATTGACCGATCCTTTTGAAATTCCAACATCATCAGCAAGGTCTGTAATAGTAAATTGAGGGTTTGCAAGCACCAAATCTTTCAATTTTTGGACGTGAGCTTCGTCGATTGATTGATGGTTGACCAGACGGCTCTTCGTCTTCAACGCGTTCTCTGCCTTCGTTGAACTGTTTATACCACTTATAAACATTTCTTTCCTATATAGGAAAGCTCACCGAATGCCTTCTGTAACATTCTATACCTTTTCGCAAACAAAATGCAATGCAAGTTCTTTACTCAATTAATTCAGACATTTCAAAAATCGTCGGAATCAGTTTTAGCGTCTCACAAAGCCAAGCGACAACACTAATGGATATTTTGACGTCAAATTTGACACAGATGTCAAGGACAGTGTCAGCAATCTAAAAAAAGACAAAAAAAAAAAATTGAAACTCCATAAGCCCCGGGAATTTTAAATGGAAAATTGATCTTACTTTTTGGACACAGTAGAACTTTTAACTTGCTGTTTCAGAAACCTTATTAAATTGGTTTAAGTTTCTTTCAGTAATATAAATTAAAAACGAAAACACTACAATAATTAGTCCACAATGGATATTTTATTGAATATTTACATAAAGTGTCATGCAGTAAGGTTTAGTTCAGGGGCGACCAACAAACATCCATATTAATCCAGGATTCGAACTTGAAGCCTGTGATACCAATGGCCAGAGCTCTAGCTAATTGGTCATCAGGTTGTTCTCAGTTTGCCTATTTTTAAAGCTATGATTTCAACATGTGATCTTATTTTTTATTAATCAAATTTTCAATTTCTAATAAATACGTTATGTCTCGTGCAAAAGATGGTCATTTAATAGAGTAGGGGTGGCTAACCCGCGTTCCCCCTTGAATATTTTTCCTACCCGTGAGATTTATTACATTTTTACAAAATATATTTATTTTATAATGGACAAAGTAGCGAACACCAATGTATTAAAAAATACACTATGCGGTCATCCATATAATCAAAAATTAACTGCCGAAATTATGAGAAAAAATTAACTTTGATTTAAATATAATATTCTTGCGAATATATGCCTTTATGAGTTTACAGTTATGAGTTCGCAGAATAATTAAATTATATTCTGCGAACTCATGAGGCGCGCATCTTGGAACATCTAATATAACAGGTTCTATGTCTCACTTTAAGTGACGCAGTGACCAAACCCTAGATACGATAGTAGAGCAAACGATTGATTGTTGATTGTAGAGCAAACGATTGATTGTTGATTGTAGAGCAATCAACTATATAGAGCAAACAATTGATTGTTTATAGTAGAGCAAACGATTGATTGCTGATTGTAGAGCAATCAACTATATAGAGCAAACAACTGATTGTTTATAGCAGAGCAAACCAGACTCTTAGCTGAAGTTCTTTGCGCTTTTGATTCAACTTACACCTGCAAATCGCTTTTTTCGAAAATGAAACTAACCAAAGACAAAAATACGTTGAAACATATCGGACGCAGCACCTATTACGATGTGCAAATACCCAAATTGAGATCGATTTGCAAAAGTTAAGTGAAAGAGTGGAGAAACAAATATCGCACTAGTTAAATAAATGTTTTTTAATGGTTTCATTTTTTTTTTTATTTCGTTTATATGTATATATTTTTTATATTTCATTTTTAGTGTTACATATTTCTTTTACAATGTGTGTTAAGTGTCATTATTATTATAGTATCTATGTTTACATGTAAGAGTCATAGTAAACACAATAATAATAATAACTCATTATGTTTCAATTTTTTCTTCCAAAAAATGTCTATAGTGGGTCTAAATCTAGTATGGGGATAAATAATTTCATATGCGGCCCGCGGAGTTAGGATGCATTTCCAAAGTAGCCCGCAAGATCATTTAGGTTGGCCACCCCTGGTCTAGTTAAATAACTATTGCAATGCAGTTTCCATTTTTTATTTGAGTAAGCAATCAATGTAACTCAGTCGATCTCTAGACATGTTGTTGCTTGTTTGTGTTATCTTATACACGTGAAGATGAAATAAAAAGAATACAGCAGCGCGACTTAAAAGAATGACACGGACATTAAAGAGTAACTCATATATATTTTCAAGCAAATATTGATATTATTTATTTGAGACAATCATCACATCCTAAGGATAAAGCGCGAATGTTTATCTTAGGACTGTGACTAGTAACAATATCAACTACTAACATCAGTCTTGTTAATATAAGACTGATAAAGTTTTACTTTTATGTATTTAATGATAATTTTTTTTTTTTTACGTTTTTAATGAGTTAGAAAATAATTTTTTTTTTTTATTATATAATAGATTGAAAGGGATTAATACGTTAGAAAACAATGTTATGGGCCTGAATGGCTGAGTGTCTAGCGCTCTGGCGCTCGGTGCTACAGGTTTCGGGTTCGAGTCCCGGTGGTGCCATGGATGTTTGTAGGGCTTCAGAATCCACTTTAAGCCGTAGGTCCCGGTCTCCTATGACTGTAAGAGCGTCACGGAGCAGAAGTCAGACTTCTACCTACGGGTGCTCCATCAGAACAGAAGCTGCACCCCTCTTGCCTCCTTCCATGAGGGATACGACAACAACAATGTTATATTCGCTTATGATATCAAAGAAATTTATAGTACATTAAATATTTCATCTAACGAATAATAATTGTCCTATTAATATGCGCCACCAAATATTGAGCGGAGATATCATTTCGAGGCAATTGAGAAACGTTAGAGCTCTCTTTTTCCTTCGTTAGAGCTCTCTTTTGTTTGAAAAGCTTTCGAGTAGTAGCCACTCCTGCTCTCTCATCTGGACAGGGCTTAAAGCAGGTATGGGCCAACTACGGCCCACCGGAAGGTTCTATCTGGCTCGCGGATGAAATTTTTAATTTGCCGGTCAGAGGCAAATTATAAGAAATATACATTTTTATATTATATAGCCATCTCCTTTTCCTACTTTGATTAAATATTATTTTTTTTCTTCCTTTTTTTCAAAGTACTGATGATCTTTTTACTTTCTCTATTTTTGTTCTACAAAACATAAATCGTCTGATATAGCAAGCACAGGCAGCGTTCAATCGGTAAAGTGTTAAAGAAGAAGTTCTTTGTTAGTTATAGCTGTAGATTGGCTCCAGTTTCTCTTTCTCGGGGAGCAGACATAGGGAATCAATATAGGTGAATTAGACTTCTTATGTGGCAAACTACGCATTTTAAGCTCAGCCAGCGGCTTTTTCTTTTGGCGCGAGTTCTAACATTATTGATTGAGTCATTTCCTCGAGGTTACCCTCAGTAAATGAAGAGAAGTTTAAGAATTATGAAGATGGCTTGAAAATACTACATTTTAGTTCGAAAGCAGATTTCAAGATTTCAGTGCCATTCAAACAGGGATTGGATATTTTTACCATGCCTTTCAATGTAAATTGGGAAGCAGTGAGATCAGATTTGCAGGCTGAATTAATTGAGTTGAATCTAAGAATCATCGCAAGCGTTGTTTCTAAATATGCCAAAGTTAGAGTTTTTACAAATCATTATCGAAAGTAAGTTTCCCAAATTTAATATCACGTCCAGATAATCAGTGCTATATTTGCTTCATCTTATATATGTGAACAAGTATTTTCAACTATGAACCTTAGAAACAATTATTTCAATAGTAGACTGACAGATGAGCATTTAGTCTCGTTCCTTAGAATCAGTACATCTCACTTCGAACCTCAATATAAGGAACTTTTTAAAAATGAAATCGGAATTTCATTTATCTCATTAACATATTTAAAGGATAATACTTGTATATATATTTTTAAATTTTAGAAAATTTATCTTGGGCCGCCAAATTTTTTTTATTTCGATTTTTGGCCCGCGACCGAAAAAAGTTTGCCCATCCCTGGCTTAAAGCAATGATTGCAACACATGCCACCAATTGGAATCTTGTCCAAATTTGCTAGCAATCACTATTATTAGATTACGATAGCATTCCGTTCCCAGGAGGAAGGAGTGTATATTCTTTAAAAAGTACATAATAATAGCCTGTCTCTCAAATCTGACAGCAAATAGCGGTGTTGTGTATAGTTATATTACAGTTGAACCTCTTTAAGTCGAACTTCGATAAGTCGAAAACCTCTAAAACTCGAAATTTTTTTTTTTGTTTCCTTCCCTTCAACCCCAAAACCTCCATTACTCGAAATTTCAACCCTCTATATGTCGAACTAATTAGTCAATCCCCACAAGCCATTTTGGTATATATTTTTCTCCATAACTCGGGGAAAAAAAAAAAAAAAAAATTGGACCTCTGTATCTCGAACATTAGCAATGTTTGATTTTACAACTCGATCATTTGAAACTAATTACCTCTATAGCTCGAAGAAAAATAAGCTACCGACTTTAAAAGATTTTGCCAACAACAGTATGTCATTGTTTCTTAGAAAACAATGTATGGGCGAAGCAAATCTTTTAGTTTTCGATTGCAAAAATATCAGAAGTAGTTTGATTTTACTGCAATACACATCTATTTTATTATTATTATTTCTTATTATACATAATATAACTTTTAAGTTGCAAATAAACATGTTTATTACCTCTGTAACTTGAATTTTTATTTATTTTTTACCTCTCCAACTCAAGATAAGTTAGAAAGAATCTAGACGACAAGTCGAATATTTCCTTACAAAAATCCGCGTAAGTCGAAATCCTCCATAAGTCGAAAACTCTATAACTCGAATTATTTGGCGTCTCCCTTGAAGTTCGACTTACAGAGGTACTACTGTATATACAATTAGTGTTTTGTACTAAAGACAAAAACCTGTTACTCAAATGTAATAGTAGATATTCAGTGTCATGGATAATGAGACATCATGAAATGAGCGACTGTCTGTGCGACTTTCATAGGTCGAAACAATTACAGATGGAATATGAACTACACCATGAGTTGTTCCATCATGATGGGTGATTGACCATGGACGGAGGAAGTGTCTATTCTATGAAAAGTCAGAGAAGCAGATGGAATTTAGATAAATAGTTTAAAATATTTACAAAATCAGTTTTAGCCTTTTTTTTCGCTGATTTATAAATTAAAACAAAAATACTGTTAAAAAAAAATAAATAATCACAGCACATGCATGAAGTTGCATCACACTTTCTGAAAATAACTAGAAAATTTTTTTGATTAAAAATATCCCTGCGTGAATCCGGGTTAGAATATCCCACTGTAGCCCATGCATGTCTTAAAAGGCGACTAAAATGGGTACCCAGTCCCCGGGGTATAACCGGCTGGGGTAAAGTCAGACTTCTCCTTTTGAATACCCCATGTCTTTTCGCCGCAAGGTGAAGGATTAAAAGAAGCTGCATTTTTTATTCTGTATCATGCATGTTTGATAAACGGGTTCCTGGACTTGGTTTAGATGTTATTGGCGACCAAATGGGATAAGAAAACGACAACAAAATTTATAAATGAATTTGAAAAGTTGGAATATTTAGTTTATTATTTAGTTGAAACTAATCTTTTCTTTGAAAAATAGCATTTTTCTGAAATAGATAACGTTCTGTTGACAAACAAAGGACTTAATAACTTTCATAATGTTATTAGACCTTAATGAAATGTGGTTTACCAAGAAATAAATAGACGGGAACCAACGTATAGTGTAAAATAATTGATTAACAATTTAAAATACTTTAGACTGACTCCCACATTTAAACAATACAATAACTTAAGTCTCAAATCATTGAAATTTCGTAATTAACACAGTTTTTTTTTTCTTGATTTCCTGCGATTGTATTTAGAAAACGCAATTAAATAGAATCTATGTATTAATGTTAGTATATATATGAAATGAATTGAATTTGTATGGAACGAATCTATATTGAACGAATTCATTCTATATTGAACGAATTCAATCTATATTGAACGAATTCAATCTATATTGAACGAATTCAATCTATATTGAACGAATTCAATCTATATTGAACGAATTCAATCTATATTGAACGAATTCAATCTATATTGAACGAATTCAATCTATATTAAACAAGTATCTATATTGAACGAATCTATGAACGAAAATTTATAAAAACGAATTGAATCTATATTGAACGAATTGAATCTATATTAAACGCATTGAATCTATATTGAAAAAAATTGAATCTATATTAAACGAATTTAATCAATAAACGAGAATCTATATAAAAACGAATTGAATCTATATATAAAAACGAATTGAACGAATTGAATCTATAACTGTTGGTAATTGTATGAAACATACCACAACCATGATGTTATTCAACAGAAAGGAATTCGAATTTGTCATTTAAGACGAAAGCAATTCATTTACAGGAACTATTTTAGCTACATGTAAATTTATTTAAGTAGATAATTATTGCCGCGATGCTTTCTATGATAATCCACAGTTCACCAGACAAGGGAAATGAAGGTTGACTCAACATCCGTATAGATTTTCCAGACATTTGAAAACCGCAGATAGCGGGAGAGATTTCTAGAACGTCCATAGCCGCAGGGAAAAGAAAGAAATGTCCTCTCAATACTGTGTGAAGAAATCTACCAAGTAAATTTTAAATTTTTTTAGCTAATATAAAAGTCAAAGTATTAGTACAACAGCTTTTAACAAAAATATGCCACCAGAGTGCAAGAAGAGAGTAAAAATTCTGGTGTGTGAGGTCACAGAATATGGAAGACAGCCGTATAATATAATGGGGTGGCAGTCATTCATATTAAAGAAATGCTAAGCTTATCAATATAGAATTTTCATCTTTTGGCTTTATTTGTATTCCTTTGTATTTGTCTAAAATTATTTTTATAAGTTGTTACATTTTATCCTCTCGGGCATAAGTCCCAAATGAACAATAAAAAAAACCATTTGGATGTTTTTATTTGGATATATTTTTGCATTTTTTTTATAATATTTTTATGGATTATAAAACTATTTTAAGAGATTGTAATTCAAAATTCTTAGATAAAGAAAAAGAATATCAGTAAAAAACGTAGCTTGTAATAAATAGCTTTTTATGGAAAAAACTATCAATAAAATAGAAATCTTGAAAATCAAAATGATATTTTTTTTCAATAAAATGGCTTGTATTCAGGAATGATATTTTTTTTTCTAAGATGTAAAAATGTATGTTTTTTTTATTTTTTAATGATTTTTTTTTTTACTTCTGTTGCGATTGAGCACCTCAGATAGAAGTCTGACTTGGTGGCGTGTCGCTGAAGAAGGAGGTCAGTGCCTTCTGGAAGGACTACCCCGAATTTGCGTTTGGTATGAGAGAAAACCCCACCAAGTAGTCCCACTAACGGGGCAAGATGCTGAACATCACAAACACCATCGAATCTCCTCGTTTTTTGAAACAGTGCCTACAACAAGGTCGACAGAGGATTGAACCTCCCGGCCCTAATGCTTCCCAGCGGCGCACATTGCCACCGAGCAAATTAGTCAGTTTTTTATTGATGTAAACTTCATTATAATTTTGTTAGGGTTTACCTGTTTGGAGCAACCGTTATAAAAGCTAAATAAAAACCTGCTTTTTTAATGTTATGTATTTCTACGAAGATTTGGAAAGATAACCTGACCTAAATTAAGAGTTCCTATTTCTATTATTATTTGTGAACAAACACTCCAACGCTTATATTGGAAAAAGAGTTAATCAATTTGCTTAGCTTTTCACAACCCATATTTTAAGTCTGTTAGTACATTTTGGTTCTTTTATGAAGCTACGCACAATAAGAACACGGTATGCATATATATATTAAATTGCACGCCGAGGTTGGGTCGTCGTATGACCATTTCCCTTTGGTAACCCAAATGGTCTGCACCGACGAACACTGTTACTATTTAGCACTACCCGGGGGGCACCTGTAAATTGAAGATATGCTACGGACGCGGTAACACTACCCCACAGATCTCTACGATCATATTAGACCGGGACCACTGCTTAAAGTGGATTCCGAACCACTATAAACATCCATGGTACCGCCGGAACTCAGACCCGAAACTTGTGATACCGAACGCCAGAGCGCTAACTATTCATATGCAGAGACATGATTTCAAAAATAGTATCATAGCAGTTTTAGCAACAATAATTTCTGAAATTATTCGAAGGAATGTCAGGAGATTGATTAACAATTGGACATGTAAAAATGGACCCCCCCAGCCTTTTAAACAGATTAAGATCAATCTAAAATTTAAGTATTTGTTACATTTTAATGCAAGGAAATGCCATAATCACATCCATCAAACATGACGTGCTTTTTATAAAATTTAGTTCACTTAAATATATTATATATTTTGAAATGGCTGATAGATACGCATCATTAATAGATTACAGAGAAGCTCTAGCTCAAAGATTACAAATTCAGCTTAAATCCAAATTTGCATAAATTATTTTATATCAAATACATAATCTTTTATTTATCTATCTTTATGCATATTACAAAAGCTGTTAAGATCATCATGCTAAAAGATAATATTGGGATTAATATAGATAAGTACACCTGATTATCAACATACTTAATAACTTAATAGATAATAGTTTATTAACATAGATACCAGATTATTATATTTAAATACTTTTTTGTTCTTAATGCAGCTGTTAAACACTTACACAATTGTCTTATGTGCCTTGGGCAAACGCTGCACCGCGTTACTCGCTTAGCACTACCCAGGAGGTGTGTGTAGCGAAGATAAGCCACGGACGCGGGTAACACTACCCCCGCAACGCTCTACGATCCTGTTAGACCGGGACCTACAGTTTAAGTAGATTCCGAACTACTATAAAGAAGCAGCATCCATGACATCGCGGGACTCGAACTTGAAACCTGTGGTGCCGAACGCCAGAGCGTTAGCCACTCAGCCATTCAGGCCCATTAAATAGAAAATTAAATTCTCGGATAAAGAGTCATCATCAGGCTAGTTGTTTGTACGGGTGTGAGATTTGGACTATGAGAAAGTGTAATGAAGAGTTGCGTGAGAAAAGAGATTGTGGGAGAAAGGTTTTTATATGAAAACGTCGAATGTAATAGGTGGGATGAAAAGTTTATAGGCTGGCATATAGATAGCGCTACTAGTATTAAATCCATATGATTTTTAGTTAGCCCTAACCTTCAAAAGACTCGTGTATAAATTTGACAGCTGTTGCACTATTAGTATGTGAGTTATAGCCTTTTGGTAAATTATAGCATTTTTAGTCTTCATCACGTGCAGTCCACTCGGCTGACTGTCGATTGTGAAATGGTAGAGCCATGTTTCATCCATTTGTCACATATCGACGCAAAAATTCGGGTTTATTACGATTGAACAGCTCAAACACTGCTTAGAATCATCAATTCGCTGTTGTTTTCGGTCGATTGTGCGCTCGCGCGGCACCACTTTTGAACAGAGCTTTCGCATATCCAAATATTCATTCACGATATGTCAACACGTTCCTTTGATATCTTTAGGGTCTCAGCTATCTCAATCAACTTCACTTTACGGTTATCAGAAATTATTTTGTGGACTTTTTTGATGTTTTCGTCGGTAACAGCCTCTTTGGGGCGTCACTGCGTGCATCTTCCTCGATTGCTCATTTCGCGTCGTTTAAATTTAGAAAACCACTTCTCTACGGTTGATTTTCCTGGTTGCAAAAAGTCCGAATAATGTTTATCAAGCCAAGTCTTGGCTTCAATAGTATTTTTCGCCAGAAAGCGGTGCTTTTATTAACACACGAAATCCCTTTTATCCATTTTTCAAACTAACAAAAGTTGCTTCACTAAAAATGCTATAACTCACAAACTAATAGTGCAACAGCTGTCAAATTTATACACGTGTCTCTGAAGGTTAGGGCTAACTAAAAAAAACATACGGATTTAATACTAGTAGCACCATGTATGTGTCAGCCTATAAACTTTTCAGCCGACCTGTTAGAATTAGAACAAATAAAGAGATCTATGGTGTTACAAAGAAATCAGATATTGTTACGGATAAAAGGATAAGGAGAAGAGAATTCATGATTAGGTCTTGTAAGAACAGAATGGAGCCAAAAAGAACAACAAGAAAACTCTTTAAGGAACATACCAGAGAATCTGTACCCAGAATAAGACAAGAGATGGGAATCCAAGTCGAAAAAGGACTTGAAGAGACTGAGAACAATAACTGGAACCAAAGGCAGCTATTCTTGTGGAAGGGCGGTAAAATTTAAGGGCTAATAGCACAAATGATGATGTTGATGATGATAATGATGACGCATGCTTATATTCTAAACATATCCGATTTAAGGAAAATTAATTCAAATATTCGCAAGATGGAAGCAAGCTAAATATGATATTGGGAATTAACATGGATACTTACTACCTAACTAACTCTCTGGCATTACAGCCCATAGGGGCAGGGCCATCTACCTAATGGCTTTTTTTACAGGGTAGGGCAGTCCGCCCTACGCTCAACGTTCTACAGTCATATTAGATAGGATCTACGGTTTAAAGTTGATTTCGAACCTACAGGCATCCATGACACCACCGTGTCTCGAAACTTGTGGCACACTGATATATATATATATAAAGGAAATAAAAGTATTTTTAATTTCATAAATTTGAAAAAATAGAATATTTAAAATTGTTAATTACTGACTATATTTAAATCAAGAAATAAGTACATCATGGAAATAATGAACTACTAGTAAGCTTCTATATGGATTTTAGCAGAGGAATATGAGAATCATACATTTAAAGACGATCTCAGTGAAGAACATGTATTAATGATTAAAAATAAAAATAATAAACACAAGCAATAATGCCACCAAGAGTATGGAAAAAATTTTCTATGTATAAAAGGTAGAATCACAAGGTGAATAAGAGTGCCTAAAGAGCTGTAAAAGAAGTTATTCTTTCCCAAATAATAAAAAATGATTAGCTCCATCTGGTGGGAAGGAACTATAAAACAATAAGGATATTATTTCTTACTTTTTAACTAATCTTTATTAACAGATACTTTATTTATTTTTTTATTAACTAGATAAAAATAGAATAAATTGACAAAAAATAAGTTAGTTTCAAATAATAATTTTTAAATTTAAATACAAGCAAACAAATATCTTACTTTATATTTAGAGATATCTTCTTCTTCTACTTCATTGCGCAACAACTCGTGACGGACCAAGACCGTCTGCCCACTGGCAGATTTCAGTGGGAACAGTTTCTTACTGGCGAAATCAGCCCTACGCCCAACGTTCTACTGTCATATTAGACCGTGTACCGTTATGATTTAAAGTGGATTCGAACCGCTACACAAACATTCATGGTACCGCCGTGACTCGGAATTCGATAATTGTGACACCGAGCTTCGGTGAGATAGTAAGTTGGCCATGATGCCACAAAAAATATTGCTATTTATTGTTAAATATTACTATTGTTATTGCATGTTCTATTAACTTAAATACTTACTTTTCAAAACCTACTTTGAACTTTTATAGACTCTATCATCATTATCATTATCCATTTTATTTATGAAATATAACTTTTCTGGGAAGCATTTTCAATGATAATTTGCTGTCTTAGTACCATAATCGAAGTATTTGTTTGGAGACATAATCGAAATGCACTACAGAAAAATTAAATTAAAAGAACTGTTTACTAAAAACATTTATAAAATGCAAGTAATTTATACATATGGTTATACACACGATAGCAAAAAATATATAAGGAGCTAATTTCAAAACACGATGCATTGTCATTCTAAAATTATTTTTCGTATAGTTATGAACAGAAGGACAAATGCACAGAATATTGAATTAAATGAGGTTAGGTAAATAAAATGGATCTACTAATGACTTTTATAAGTCAAGTGGTTTTTACAATTATTAACAGACGCATTATTTTTTTTATAACTAAACAAATAAAGTGTAAATTAAAAAAAAAAAAAAATTGGATTCTCAAATAATAATTTTATAAATTTAATTCATTTGCATTCCTTTTGATGATTTAGTGTTTTTTATCCTAATTGTATTGGTTTGGTTTGTCGCTTTACGGTAATTTTCTGCACACTTTAGGCTAATTACACCGGGACTTACAGTTTAACGCTTTTAACCTGAAGAATGAAAATATCACGTTCACGTCTTTATTATGTAAACAATTACTTTTAAAATAAAGTTGCTGTTTATATCATGATTTATTTCTAATTCTTTGAATCCCATGTAACATAATTTAAAATTATTCTGTCAATTCATTTTCCAATCAGATGTTTTCGTTATCATTATTTTATTCAATTAAATTAAAAGCTTCAATTTAATTAGAATGAATTAATACTCATATTCTCTCTTTCAATTTCGTGTAAGACATAATTTATTACAAATAAATTTATACAAATAAATAATACATAAATAATATATAAAACGTAATGTATGAACAAATATATAATTCAATATTTATTACAAATAAATTTATACAAAATCATTATAGATGGATGCTATATTAAGTAATACAAACTGAGTCAACGTATCTTAAAATCTGAATCTAAGTTTTCCATCCTAAAACCTCTTACCTTCAGTCCTTGTTATGATTTTAACCTCCTATCAACCTTCCTCTCTTACAAAAATTCCAATCAGACGATTTCGTTGTTACTATTTTATTAAGTTAAATGAATGCTTCAATTTAACTGAAATGAATTAATACTACTCTCAATTTCGTGTAAGTACTCAATTTCTATTACTTAATGTAGTATCCATCTATAATGATGTTGTATAAATTTATTTATAATAAATTATGACTTACACGAAATTGAGAGATAAATTCATTTCAGTTAAATCGACGCATTCATTTAGTTTAATAAAATAGTAATAACGGAAACATCTGATTGGGAAGTGAATTGACAGATTAATTTTAAATTATTTTATATGGAATTCAAAAAGAACCCAAAACAAATTATAAGTCATAATTTATTACAAATAAATTCATACAAAATCATTATCGATGGATACTATATAAAGTAACACAAATTGAATCAACGTATCTAAAATCTGAATCTACCCGCTGTGTAGTTTTCCCCATCCTAAAACCTCTTACATCCAGTCCTTGTTAGGATTTTAACCTCCTATCAACCTTCCAACCTCCCCCTTCCTACAAAAACCAGCCACGGACAACACAAAACATTTAGCTCCAATTACACAATGCACTCATCCCCCCACTCACTCATTGGAAACGAGACCCACCCTTTTGATCAAACCGCTGGGGCTACGGATTCGTGAAAAAGGTGGGATGCATTTCCCACGGATAGTTCCCGGACTCGGTCGTGTGCCGGACACGCGTCTCTCCATCTCCCACGCTGGGACTGCCTGACTGGTACAATGCTGTCCGGATGGGACCATTCAGGCTGTGGTACCCTCGCAAATTTCTGCTCTTCCGTGAGTTTATGCCAATGCTTTGTTGCAGCTAATCTGTTTGACTCTTTGTTGCAGAGTTGTTCAGCTTGAAAATGCTTGAACCCAATCCATCGATGAAAGGATACTACGGTATGGTTCGACGTGGGAAAGTTTTGTTTAGTTTATTATTTTTCTGCGCTTTCGTTGTGTGTGTGTGTGTGCGTGACGAACCGTGGACTTTTGGGTATTCGTCTGGTTTATGCTTTTTTTTTTAAAGTTTAGTTTATATATTTTTTAAGTGTGGTTATGAGGTGCCTTTGTTTACATAAATGCGGAAAAAAATTGATTGTTTGTTCGATGCGCGTTGCGATGGTTCATGCTCCAGTGGTCAAGCATTTTTTCGGTTTAGTTTTTGTTTATGTAGCCAACTGAAATAAAACTGTTTATTTTAGCATTGAATTTTGTTATTTTTATTGACTCTTAGTGAAATAAAATATTTTTTGAATGATTCCATAACGTTACGGTTGCGTAATTCTGCGTTTCTCAAACTTTTTGAAATCCCTGCTCATTTAAAATCACACAAAGAGCACTATATGCAAATTTCTGAAAAATATGTTATAATAAGTCAATCAAATATTACAAATAAATAAATGTTGTTGTTCTAATGCAGCTGGCAATACAGAGACAGTTAATCTTTATGCCATACCATAAGCAAGGGCTGCACCACTGTTACTGATTTAGCACTACCCAGGAGTATGTGTAGCTTGAAGATATGCTACAGACGCGAGTAACACTACCGATCCTATTAGGCGGGGACCTACGGTTTAAAGTGTATTCGTAACAACTACAAACATCAATGGCACTGTCGGGACTCGAACCCTGTGGTACCGAGTGCCAGAGTAGTAGCTACTTAACCATCAGACCCTCATAAATAAATAAATAAATAAAATGAAACTCACTTTAAATTTATTCTGTTTAACAAGCTTTTCGAGCTTTTGAATTGACTGCAGGAGCTTTGCATCTAAACATAAACCAGGGAGTATGTAGCGTGAAGATATGCTACAGCTATGTGTAGCTTGAAAACGCAATATATGCTTTCCTCAATAAATATTTTTTTCAGGATACACCCAATATTACCTTAGGCATTTACACTTTTGAATCTGTACTTAGCTTTAAATACTTAAGATTAGAAATTAATTGCCAAAGTAATATCTTTACCCGAAATGAAAAACAAAATTGTATCTGCCAATAGGGCTTTTTGAGGTTAAGGTCACAGTTCATAAGCAGAAAAAACTAAATTCTTGTCATATAAAACCCTTATTAGACCTATGGCTCTGAAACTTGGACTTTGGCAAGATCTGATGAGGCCCATTTGAGTATATTTCAGCAGAAGACTTTAAGGGCTATTCTTGGAGGTGTTAGGGAAAATGATTGTTGGAGAAGAAATTTATAAATGCTATAAAGACCCAGATATTATAAAATTTATTAAGATCCATAGATTAAACTGGGCTGCTCATGTATTTAGAATGAATGATCTAAACCCTGTAAAAGGCCGATTTGGCAAAGCCACAGGGGACAAAGAGGACCACCCAAGTTGCGATGGGTAGATGCAGTTGGAAAAGATTCTGCTCTACTAAAGGTTAAGAATTGAAGGACCATTGCCATCAGAAAAATGCATGGAAATCTCTTCAAAAAGAAAGCCTTGGCCCACATTGGAAACACATTTTCTGGTCAATACATTGAAGATTTCCTTTCTGGGGCCTGATGACCAAGTGATGAGTGCTCTGATGCTGGGTGCCCCAGGTGATGAGGTTGAGTTCAAATGAGGTTGGTGTTCAAAGTGAAAAGTACCTTTTGATGTTTATAAACCTTTGTTTTGTTAATTATAACTACAATATTTTTCGGTAGTCCTTACATAATGTCACATAATTCACTTACATCAAATAAGCGAAAAGGAAAGCGATCTCTTTGGATATTAAAATTCATATTTAAGATCGCCTTGCAACTTGACAAGGTGTGACGTCTGTAGAAAAGTATTTTGGTGAATGGTCTCGAATTCAAAGTTCTTTCGATTAGAGACAATTACCGGTCTTAGAACATCCAAACGTGCAATTCTATTTTCTGCAGCCTAATACTACATCAAGCATGTAGTATTAGATCACATGCCCCGTTAGATCAAGGTATAATTGGGACACTTAAAACATACTGCATAAACCGAATATTTCCATGCTTTTTGGTCAAACTAAACGATGAAATATTGATAGTTGTTGAAGTGTGGAAGAAATTTTCAATTATGGATCGTATCAATCAAATTGAACGAGCTCTAGCTGAATTACGACCATCCACTTTGAATGCATATTGGAAAGCTGTTTGGCCAGAATGTATTAAAAACAAAGATCCCGTCCGTCCAAATACAACCTAATTTTGTGTTCACGAATTAGTGACACGTTTTTTTTTCCTTTTCAAATGATAAATTACTTTCTATCATCCATGTGCAAATTTTTATGAAATAAAATGTTTAAGATTCTAACATGAAAACTTATAGTTTAGTGTATTATTTTTGCTGATTTCTTAGAAGTGGAACTGATCGTCTATTTTGTCATAGATGCAATATGTATATATTTTTACACGAATTCTTTGCGTAAAAACAGAAATCCACTTTAAGTCCTATAGGTCCCGGTCTAATAGGACTATAGAGCGTTGGGTGTAGGGTTGACAACCCTACCCTGTAAAAAGTCATACTTCTACCAGCTTCTTCTACCGGGTGCTCCAGCATAACAGAAGTTGTCCCCCCCTTTCTCTCCTTCCATGAGACCCCACAGGTTCATGGACTTTTGGTCTAGATGTTGCTGTCTACCAAGTGGGATAAGAAACAACACATTTCCTTTCTTTTCACACTTAATTGTAGTAAGAGTAGAAAATCCTAATTCCCCATAAATGTGGTGTTAAAAATCGTAGTAAAATGTTCACAGTGATTGTAGATATTGACACATATTCTTCTTTTATAAGAAATTATAGAAATCCAAAATGGTTTGGAGAGACTATTCCTTATGTTTAATAATCAAACCACTATCAGTGCATATAGCTGCCAGTTCTTCTTTTGTTAACATTAAACCAAATTGACTTGAAGTTTCAACAAACGGGTTTCTAATCTAATCGTATGCTGTAGTATTAAGAACTGGAAAATAAGAGTTCAAACTTTTTCTGAACGTTAAATGTTCAACTATTGGAGCTATCAGAGAGGTTAGTTATTTGTAATGAAAGCTGTCTTTAAACGGGAAAACTGACAAGAAAAACAGTAATTATATTTATTTTATATCTGAAAATATGTTTTCTCTGCAATACCCCAAGGCGCATCCTTCAAAAACCACTGCCATAATTGGAGGCTTACTTTTATTAATTGTGTTTTTATTATTAAACTATAGTATACTATTACGATCACGCTATATCATTATGTTAAAGATATTAATTTGACTTTATCATTTAAATTAACTCATTTGAAATGTGGAATGAGGGTTATAATTTAATATTAGCTTCATTATAAAAGTATGCAAAAACTCTCTATTAAAATGGAAAGATTATTTCCCCTCTGATTTATGGAATGTAAATCTCGATTTTGCTATTGAAATATTTATGAAGAGAAAAATTGGTTTTGGTTTCTTAAAAAAAAAAAAAAAAAAAAAAAAAAAAAACAAGTTAATTGCAATTTTAAAATATTTAATTAATTTTTTAAAAATAAATTATTCATACTTTAAGAATATCTTTAGGAAGCCATTTCCTTTCATAAACAATGCTGACATATAAACATGTGCGCCTTTTAGTATTATCAGCGAATCAGAGGTTTCGGGATTTGAATGCTGAATTCTTCTTTACACATATTTAGGAAGAATTTTTATCTTACTAACAGTGTCTTTATTAGTCGGAACATAATCTGTAAAATCACATGAGCTTAATCGTCCATTTTTCTTCAACTTGAGTATGATTCTAAAGTTTACAAGATATGTTGACATAATCTTCTTTTTCATTGGCGCAATAGCTTTATGTCGGGCCATGGCCATCTGCCTACTGGCAGATTTCAAGACAGGAGATGCTATCTTTTTACTGTGTAATGTTGTCGGCTCTACGGCCAGCGCTCTACAGTCATGTTAGACCGGATCTATGGTTTAAAGTGTATTCCGAACCACTATAAAAATCCATGGCACCAGCGGGACTCGAACACGAAACCTGTAGCTCCTAGTGCCAGAGTGCCAGTCATCAGTTCCCTGACATAATCAGCAACAGTTAAAAAAACAACAAAAAAAAAACAATTCCCTCTTCCACCAAGTAATCCTGGCGGTGGCATGGATGTTTGTTAGTGGTTCGAATCTACGTTAAACTGTAGGTACCGTTCTGTTTAGCCTAAAATGTGCGCAAGATGACCGTAGAGCGACAAACCGAAGCTCCACCACGTAATTTTTCCCAAACTCCAGCTTACAAACGACCCAAAGTCATCTTAGCATAGCTTCAGCTAGTCTTAAAAAAAAAAAAATAAATAAAAAAAAAAAAAAAGGATTTACTACTGTGCCCAAAAAGTAAGACCAATTATTTTCTTTTTTAAAAACTCTTTATTTATTCTTTCAAATTTATTCCATCGCCTTCAAAGTAATCCCCTTCGGTCACAATGCACTTATGCCAATTTTTGTTTCCAATCCTCAATGTATGCTAAAAAGTCGTCGGCATGGATGGTCTTCAAAGCGCTCGGCGATTCACGTTGAATCTCTTCAATCGACTCAAATCTAACGTTGTCCCCGGAGTGGTCTTTTGAGTTTAGGGAATAGCCAGAAGTCGCACGATGTGAATACGGTGGTTGTGGAAAGATATGGGTTTCATTTTTGGCGAAAAAGTCACGAAGAATCAATGCAGTGCGAGCTGGACGATTCAGTGTTTTCGGTACCAATCGAGATTTGACGCGTTTGAGGCCCATAATGGAATTGACCGATCCTTTTCAAATTCCAACATCATCAGCAAGGTCTCTAATTGTAATCTCTAATTTACGTAACGACATTTTTAATTAACGTTATCAAAAATATAGCATACAGAAGTGGAATTTTTAAATAATAGTTTTATAAGAGGCAAACATAAACAAAAGTGCACAAAATAACAACAAAAAGTATGTGATAAAGTTTTACCAGACATATTAAAATTTTCAGTTTAGTGTAAAAACATTCAATTCTTACAAATAGAGCACAGCTACGAATTTTTTTTTCCTTACAGTTGTTTAAATTAATTTTAAAAAACAAAATTATAAACTACTTACTTGTTATTTAATATTACAGCTTGTCGGTTATCACGGAACATAGCGAGTATCTATAAACAAAAAGTAACTAAAAACTAAACTAAAAATTAACAATATCATTGCACAATAAAAAATAGTAACACGTTCTCCACGTAGCCCGGCTAGCTCAGTCGGTAGAGCACGAGACTCTTAATCTCGGGGTCGTGGGTTCGAGCCCCACGTTGGGCGGTTATATTTTTTCATTGTATATAGTAATATATTCAGTTCTCAAATAATACAAAACAAATTGTAATAAAAAAATGTTTTAAATAGTAGTAAAAATATATAAAAAGGTATATATATATATATATAGTCTAACAGAAAATATCATTTTGCGAAATTTTTTTTTTTTTTTTTCAAATTTGTCTTTTAAACATTTATTTAAAAAAAAAAAAAAACGCGTGTTTTACTTTATTTACTTTTAACATATTTTATTTATGGCAAAAAACAAACAAACAAACAAACAAACAAAAAAACCCCTTAAAAATAATATTTCGTAATGTTACATCGTAACGTTAAAATGTATAATTTATAAGCATCATCTACGTTTGATACATGTGCCCATGGTGCAGTGGTCATCACATCCGCCTAACATGCGGAAAGTTCGAAACCTGGAGAGAGGACCTTCTTTTAGAGTTCCTTTTCGAACTTTTTTTACACGATTTTGATTTAACACGAATTAGAAAAATAAATGAATAAATAATTCTCTTTTTACACGACTTATTTTGATTTAACATGAAATTCAAAGAAGAAAGTTTTGACTTTACTTTTATTTTTGGAGACGAGAAATCTATATTTCCATGAGTGTGAATTCATCGAATTTTTATAACCTCAATATGGAAATTGGCCTTCTTTAAAATAAATCTTCTTTAAAATCCTTTCTCTGTGGTGGTGTTCAAGTGAGGTTGGTGTTCAAAGTGAAAAGTACCTTTTTGATGTTTGTAAACCTTTGTTTTATTAATTATAACTACAATATTTTTTCGGTATTCCTTACATAATGTCACATAATTCACTTATATCAAATAAGCGAAAAGGAAAGCGATCTCTTTGGATATTAAAATTCACATTTAAGATCGCCTTGCAACTTGACAAGGTGTGACGTCTGTAGAAAAGCATTTTGATGAATGGTCTCGAATTCAAAGTTCTTTCGATTAGAGACAATTACAGGTCTTAGAACATCCAAACGTGCAATTCTCTTTTCTGCCGCCTAATACTACATCCTTGATGTAGTATACTACATCAAGGATGTAGTATTAGGTCACATGCCCCGTTAGATCAAGGTATAATTGGGACACTTAAAACATACTGCATAAACCGAACATTTCCATGCTTTTTGGTCAAACTAAACGATGAAATATTGATAGTTATTGATGTGTGGAAAAATTTTCAATTATGGATCGTATCAATCAAATTGAACCAGCTCTAACTGAATTACGATCATCCACTTTGAATGCATGTTGGAAAGCTGTTTGGCCAGAATGTATTAAAAACAAAGATCCCGTCCTTCCAAATACAACCTAATTTTGTGTTCATGAATTAGTGACACGTTTTTTTTTTCCTTTTCAAATGATAAATTACTTTCTATCATCCATATGCAAATTTTTATGAAATAAAATGTTTAAGATTCTAAGATGAAAACTCATAGTTTAGTGTATTATTTTTGCTGATTTCTTAGAAGTGGAACTGATCGTCTATTTTGTCATAGATGCAATATATATATATTTTTTACACGAATTCTTTGCAAACGTATCTATCGCGTAAAAACAGAATTCGGGGTAGCGAAAAAAAAAAAAAAAAAAAAAAAAAATTTCAAATGATTTACCTATATTATTGCATTAGTATGCCTAATTACGATTGTAAATTATAAAGTAAATGAAAATTAAAAAAAAAAAAAAAAATATTTAATAATTTTTGGATTTACATAATGTATATTCTTTTTTAACTTCTTAAATTTATTTTTAAAAATTTTCAATAAAATTTTTTTTTTTAAAAAATATTTTAAAAACATTTAAAATAATTTATTAATAATTAATTCATAGTTTCGTTGGTCCAAAAACTAAAGACTTTTGCCTTTCGATGCATAATTATTTACACAAACATGTTTATTAAATTATATAATAATAATATTTATAAAATTATTATGATATGTAAATAGTTTTTTTTAACCGAGAGAAAATAAAACATAATTTGACCCATGGGGATCGAACCCACGACCTTCGCTTAATTAGCACGACGCTCTAACCAACTGAGCTAATGGGCCACATGCTTCGCTATTTCAAAAATCCATGTTATCACCGATACCTGGAGATCAAGTCGCGTAAATATATTATATTCAAAAGGGTTACATTTTTTCCTTTCTAATGCAGCTGGCAAACACTTAGACAGCTTGTTCTTGGATGCCTTAAGGCAAGCGCTGCAGACGTTACTTACTTTGCATTACCTAGGGGGCGCGTGTAGCTTGATAGTAAGCCACGGAAGCGGAGTAACAATGCCCCCGCAACGCTCTACGATCCTATTAGGACCGGGACCTACGGATTAAAGTGGATTCCGAACCACTACAAACACCCATGGCACCGCCGGGATTTCAAAAGGGTTACATAAAATGCGGAAAACTTCCACACATGTGGTGAAAACACACCTACAAGTGATTGATCAGCATTAAAAATACTTTATTAACAAGACAATGCGCAGAATGGAGCAGAACTCTCATATAAAACATATAAAATTATTAATTTCAACTTTATCTCTTGGTCATTTATAATAAAATATATAAAGAACTTTTAGGTAATTACGACTCAAAGTATTAAGGATTAACTTGGAAGTCTTGATTCAAAACTTGGTATTATTTTCTTTTTCGTGGGAATTTTTTTCCCTCATCTACATTCCTCCGATTTCAATCTTGCTCCCGTTATTTATTCTATAATTCACCATTTCTATTTAAATTTATGTGTTTTTTTTAAATACTTAGTTTTTTAGCACAGAAGATAAGAACCCTTTGTCGCTAAAAAAAAAAAAATGTTTCATCAATAAAAGTATTGCAAACTGTTTTCCAAAACATCTCTGATGTGAAGAGTATACTCGAGCTATAGAAATTAAATATGTAATTTCGTATCAGTATGTTTAAATATGAAAATTATTAATAAAATCAAATATCACTAATAATAATTGTTCTTCATTAGTGGAACAGCCATATGGTGGTTCAAGGCCGTCTGTCTACTGGCAGATTTCGAGACAAGAGATGGTTTGCTTTTTTAAGGTTTGGTTTGTCGCAATGCGGGCATTTTGTGTACACTTTAGGCAAATTAGACAGGGACCTACAGTTTAAAGTGAATTCCGAACCACTAACAAACATACAGGCCACGGCCAGGGTACGAACCTGAAGCCTGTGGTATCAAAGACATTACTTTTAAGGGGTAGTAGGGTTGTCAGGGGCCTGATGAGCGAGTGACTAGCGCTCTGGAGCTCGGTGCCACAGTTTCGGGTTCGAGTCCCTGCGGTGCCATGGATGTTTGTAGTGGTTCAGAATTCACTTTAAACCATGGTCCCGGACTAATATGGTTGTAGAGTTTTGGGCGCAGTGCTGACAACCCTACCCCATAAAGAGAGAACATCTGCTGTCTCGAAATCTGCCAGTAGACAGACGGTCTTGGTCCACCATGCGTTGATTAATGATGATTAATAGATTTGTCAGCCCTACGCCATAAAAAATAAACCATCGCTAAAAGTAAACCTACGCCCAACAGTCATATTGAATCCATTTTAACACTAAGTCTCGACATAGTGTTAAAATGGGTTCCAAGCCACTACGAACATCCACGGCACCGCCGGAATTCGTACCCGAAATCAGTGGCATCGAGTACCAGCCACTCGGCCATCAGACAAATTAATACTACTTACTAATTCAAATTTTAAATTTGTTCTCAACGAATCTAAAAATTGTCCTACGTTTCTTAACTTATATTTTTCAGAAATATAAGTAAGAGAAAATATTATAATAAGGCAGCAAAGTGGAATCAGCTAAGTGGAAATAAGAAGTTAAAAAAAAAAAAAAAAAAATCTGTTTATCTAATATCAACAGAAAGGTCACGCTTTGAAGTGGACAACTTGAACATTTTCGAACGAATTAAATAAAATGTACTAAAAAAAAAAATAAGCGTACACAATTAAGAATGATTATGTTTTAATAGAACCTTTTACATACACAACTTGAAAGGTTGTTATTAACGTCTCAATAACCTGTTCAAGCTTTTACAAGGAACTCCTGATATCAAAACACGCAAATTTCCTGGAGTGCTTTGTTGAAAAGATTAAAAAAATAACGTTTCAATGAAACCTAATTATCTTTAGAGATTGCCATCGCTTTCAGTATCTTGCAATGAAGAACTCGACCTGATAAATCTAAATAGCAGATGCCCTCCGATACTCTTTTGCGCCAATATTTTACTTAAAAAGAATATAATTGGCAAAGTTTTCAGATTTTGATGAAGTGTAAATCAGATAATATGATATAGATTCAGATTAATAAAATAGTAAACATTTAAATATTAGAATTTTTTTTTTTTATTTAATGTTTTCCAATTTTATTGCAGATTAGAGGATTATATGGATCTTTAACGTACAAATTATTTCCGAATGCAGGATTCTATCATGTTATTTTTTAATTTTTATTATTGCGATATTTTGTGTCGAAAACATGTTCTTTTTTTGAAATGCTTTTAAAAAAGTAGATGTAGGTTGTTACTAGAAAATACATTAAATAAAGATTATTTGGATTAAATATATTTGTGAACAAACATTTTAATCTTGAATATTAAGTATATTGATAAATCAAAACCATTTGACTCTACTTGAGTGTACTTTTGCACCTTGGAACTCAACTTTTGTCCTCAAATCAAACACCCAAAAACTCACTAATTTACACATCAAATTCTTTTTTTTTTTATAACATTCAATTATTTATTATTTTATGCTATTATAAAAATTATTTTTTTTATTATTATTATTATATATATATATATATATATATATATATATATATATATATATATGTATGGGTGCAAGAAGATCTACCTCCCCGTGGTGCACCTGGTAACACTTTTTAGTGGCTGAAAGATTGCAACTTGGCATTATTGTTATTAATGAACTCTGTTTCAGCATGTTTTGTTGTTGTTGTATGTTGTAATTTTTTTGTTGTTGTTGTTGTTCTTTTTTTGCTGTAACTGTTCATAATCTGTCATTGGAAATAAAAATATATATATAGCACCAGGTTCCTTGGGTAGTTCAAATTTCTTTGTTATCGAGGATTAAAAATTTCAGTAACTCCAGCAGGAATGTTGGATACTACATGGTGACGCAGTTCTTGTAAGAAGAAGGTTGAAGTTCTACTAACTAATATTTAGTGTAAATAAATATTAGTAAACTAAATTATCGTCTTTATTCACAGGAACGCAACACACAATTTTAACATTATTCACAGATGTTAACTATTTGCCAAAATACATTTTTGGGCAAAATATAATTTTCGACAAGCTCAGAGCGCAGCAGCCAGCCACACTATGGCTGCAGGAAGCCAAAGTTCAGATTGAAACTAAAACATTTCTCATGAGATGAAACAATAACGTGAGTATGATGTTTCACTGCTTTGATGTGAAACGAAATTTAGGATGATTTGAGCAAGGTTCTCCTCCCAGGGGTCCTCCTCTGCGTATAATCTCAGTGATTCCCCCCTTCCCGGAAATAACAGTAAACAGCAATTCCTAGGAATGTCCTTTATTCCTAAGTCAATAGAAGTAACTTCAATGTAAAAATAAGTTTTTTTTAACCCATAAAATTATGGATATTGTTTTCGACAGACAAGTTTTTCGTTTCCTTAATCAAACTTTGACGTGTCCTTCACCACTTTCAAAGTCTCTAATTGGCTAATTTTTAAACCCTTTCTTTCAGAACGTTTTTTTTAAATTTCTTTTCGAGTTTTCTTATACAAAATATTTATTTAAATTTCCTTCACGAACTAGTTAATGATAACATAATTAAACAATGTAAAATTATTCTAAAAGATTGTCCGGTGAAAGCAAAGACAATTTTATTTCAAGGTGAAAATGAGATTTTTAAAAAAAAAAAAAAAAAAAAAATGTTTGGAATTCTATAGTTTTTATTTTTATTTTTTAAGATTGCTTCTATGCGTTTTGTTTTTACATTAAATTCCTAAATTTTATGAGCCTGTAAATCGACAAAACTAATTATATACATATATAAATCTACCATGGACTTTAACCCATGATTCTAAGTTAAATAAATATTTAATACAATAAAAAAAAGGAAGGAATTGACGAATACACAGAAAAAGGACAATTGCTTTGCAAAAAAAATTCTTATAAGTAAAAAAAAAAAATATAAACTAACGATTCTGAATTAAAAAAAAAATTAGATGCATTACCTTTCTGAAAATACTTCTCTCGGATAACAAAAATCATGGCAGTTAGTTAAAAAAGATTTAATATATTAATAATAATAATAAAGTTTGGAGATGACTCATAAAAAGTTGTTTTTTGCTATTGCAACTCTTTATTTTCATTGAAATAAAAAAAAAGAACATAAACAAAACGATTCCGAGTTCAAAAAAAATCAGATGCGTTGCCATTCGGAAAAAAGAAAACTTCTCCAGCATAACTAAGAACAAAATGGCAGCAATGCAGAACAACGAACCAAATTATTGTAATAAAAAATGGCAAATTGGCTTTGAAAATATTTCTGAACTAGTTTTATGTCTAGAAATGAGCACGAAAAATTAATAATTATAATAATAACAAAGGAACTGAAGCAGAAGAAAATAACTATTCAAGGGGAATTTTTTTAGGAGGTAAGAAATGCGTAAGCAAATGTCAAAACATAGTAATTATCGTGCTATTTCTTTAATTAAGGGGTGGAAATAGTTTTGCTTACATTTAAAATATCCATCCGTTCTTTTTAAATCGTTAGACAATGGTTAAGATAAATTTTTTTATTTGTGGTTTATTTGAGTTGCAATTAAAATTGTAGATTTCAAGGTTTAAAAACAATATATTATAGCATCGCTTAAGAATATATAACCTCGTTCATGATGAAATGCGTATTTAAAAATTGTTTCTGAAAGAAAAAAAAAAAAAAAAATGAGACTGATGTACTTTGTGTGTAGTTAAGGAAAATCATATACGTTCTAAAATTGCATGTATTACATTCATGGAAATCATAAGTAATATTTGAACTATTTAATAAAAAAATTATTTAAAATACTAAAAACCGCTGATTAATTTAGAACATTATCTAGAAATAATATTAACTACACATATTTTTCTTTTTATGCTAATTATTAATACTAAAAAAATATTTAAAATACTAAAAACCGTTGATTAATTTAGAATAGCTGGAAATAATATTAACTACATGAAATATCTTTTTGCTAATTATTCATACTAATAATATTTAAAAAAAATAAATTCCGTTGATTTAAGAACATTAGCTGGAAATAATATAAACAACACAAAATATTTTTCTTTTATGCTAGTTATTGAATTTTTTAATATCAATTACAAAATAAATTTAAGAAATGAACTGTTTTTAAATGCACGTTTTTTTTTGTCAAAACTCATTAAAATAATGGAAGATTTTTTTTTTTTAATTTAAGTATTTATTTAATTAATTTAGCATTTAAGTGAGATTACATTTTTTTGTGCAAAATATAAAAAAAAAAAATTTTTAGGTAAATTTAAAAGAATTATTTTAGGTAATGTAATAGGGTATAACATATAGTATAGGGTATATAAAACAAAATATTATTTTTAATTTTATATTTTGATATTGATATTTTTTTTCAAGAGATATAAATACATAGATTAAATACATTTATTTTTCTTAAAATTTAAGTCCAAAATACATTCACATTACATTTAATGATAGACCCTTTTTTCAGTCATTTCTTTTATAGTCCTTAATTTTCTTTTCATGTGGATTCTTATCAACGAATTTTGTTAATTTTTAAGCAATGTTCATTTTAATTCAATGTATTCGAATTCATTCTTTTTTAATAGTAAAAAAAGAAAACATTCTATTTATTTCATTATACTTCCTTAAATCATGATTTGTTTTGAATCTATTATCAAATTATATTTTTTCAGGTAGAGTTTGTTTTTCTTCCTTTACCCACCCTTATCCACATTTGCTTACCATATGGGGGAAAAAAACTGAAAAACTCTCACCAGGCCGCCTGATTATCGATTGGATACACAGTTCAATAACCATTTGTATGGAAAATTAGCAAACGGCCAAGTCGGGTGAATTCAAACACAGCGGCATAATAGGGGAGAAAGGTACTTTTTGTGAGATTTTAACTAAAATAAAAATCATTTTAATTATTAATAATACACGTTCACGAAATACACACGTTCACGCACGTTTTATACTACACGTGCTATCTTGACACTAAAATATGACTAATTTTGGTTATCCTCTATTCCCAATAAGTTCATTATTTTATTAATAATGATAATCTGCTGGGCTGATATACAGGTTACCCATAAAAATTAGAATTTAATGTAAGAACATAAGGCATAACAGCAATAATAAAAAAACAAGTAATATAAAAAAAATTTTTAAAGTCAATTCCTACTTTTTTTTTTTCACTCTATTGTAGAAAGTCCTTTATAAATAATTTTCATTCATTTTTTTAAGTTTATCTGGCGCCATCTATTATTAGATACATGCAACTTAAATCTAAAAAAACTAAAGTTAATTAATTAAATTTAATTATTGAATTAATATTTGAAAAAACTGTATCAACATCAAGTGTCATCCACTACAAGTTTAAAAAATGCATTTGAATTTGAGTGGATGAATAAAAAATATTTTATGAACGATTGAAAATTTGAACAAGATATATATGTAGGAGAGTGTGAGCTAATAGAAGGAATTGAATAAAATGAACTATAGAATTCCAAACGATTTTCTCTTCCTGAAAAATCTCGTTTTCACTTTGGAATAAAATAGTCTTTGTTTTCAAGAAACGATCTTTTTTTGAACAATTTTACATTATTTAATTATGTAGTTAAATATTAGCATGTGAAAGAAATTTAAATAAATATTATGTATAAAACAAGAAGAAAATTAAAAAAAAAAAAAAAATAACCAATAAGAAACGTTGAAAGTGGTCAAGGACACGACAAAGTCTGAACAAGGAAACGAAAAACTCGGCTCTCGAAAACAATGCCCATAATTTTATAGGTTTGAACAAAAAATTTTTTTTTTTTTTTACATTGAGATAATTTCTATTAAGTTAGGAATAAAACACATTTATAGGAATTGCGTTTTTTATTATTATTCTTATTTTTTTTTGGGGGGATCACCGCAGATTATACGCAGTGGCTTATAATCCTCACCTTAAAAATCTAATTTTTTTTATTGGATAATCCACAGATTATAGGCAAAATAAAAATAACATATATATAAAAACCTACTTCAGTATTTTAAAGTATATTTATTAAATTTATTTTATTTCTGGAATTAATTATGTTGTTAAGCTACTTTATATCAAAAAAAAAAATATTAAAGATAAATATTTGCTTATTAAAGGATGTTAATTTTTATAATAGAATAAGTTTTTTTTCTTTTTTTTTCAAATACTTTGAATTACAGTTCTTAAAAGTTAATTGTATATTTATCATAAAATACAGATATGGTTAATTATCAGATGTAGTTAACATTACCAACTTTATGTAAATTTCTTATCCAAAGTTGAGTAAAAATGAAGCACGAAGCATTGTTATATTCTTAGAAACTTTATCAAAATATCAATAGGAAAGAGTATTCGATAATTTTATTTGCACGGGCATGTTAACATGAATTTAAGTTTTTACACACACATAGATGGAGAAATAAACATATTTATTATTTAAAATCTAGTTAAATTATATTATAGATTAAATTGAAAATGCTATACTTATAAATGCATTCCGTAGCATCGGTGGTTCAGTGGTAGAATGCTCGCCTGCCACGCGGGCGGCCCGGGTTCGATTCCCGGCCGATGCATTTCTTTTTTTCTTCTGTTTTTCCAGTAAATCAATCGTTAAGAAAAGTTTTTTTTAGGGCTCGTTACCGGTGGCCCATTAGCTCAGTTGGTTAGAGCGTCGTGCTAATAACGCGAAGGTCGTGGGTTCGATCCCCCCATGGGCCAATTTATTCTTTTTTCCTTTTTTTTTTTTTTTTTTAATGAGTTAGAAAAACTATTTGCTTACCATAATAAACATCGGCAATATCGTAGTTATAATGCATATCAATTAGGTAATGCAATACAAGGATGTCTAATTTTAGGACCAACAAAATTATGAATTAAATATTACTAAAATTTTTCAAATATTGAAAAATTAAAATTTTATTTAAAATTATTCAAAATAAATTTAATAAGTTACAAAAAAATGTACATGATGTAAATCAAAAATTGGTAAATAATTTTTTTAAATTTTCATTTACATTTACTTTACGATGGTAATTAGACATACTAATACTATGTCTAATTATAATAATAATAATAATAATAATACATATATATATATATATATATATATATTATATTTGAGTAAATTAAGAAGAAAACACAAAGAGAAATATCTAAGAAAATTATTTGATAATTAAAAGAATTTTAATTTTTATAATAATTTATAATTTTTTTTTATAACTGTATATATATCATAACAGTATATATACATATATTATAACAGTATATATATAATTCAAATACTCGAAATTGTAATTCCTAAAAGTTCAGTGTATATAACTAAAAAATAGGCGTTGGACATTTATGCGCTTATATAAAAGTTCTGCTATATCCTGCGCAATATTTATGTTGATCTATCACTTGTAGGCGTGTTTTCACAACATGTATGAAATTTGTTTGTATTTTATGTAACCCTTTTGAAATTTTCACATAATGACTTTATGGGAGTCGGTCCCGTGGCCCATTAGCTCAATTGGTTAGAGCGTCGTGCTAATAACGCGAAGGTCGTGGGTTCGATCCCCCATGGGCCAGAATGCGTTTTTTTAATTTCTCGTTTGAAAAAACTATTTACATATCATAATAATTTTGCAAGTATTATTAATTTAATAAACATGTACGTATAAAAGTTATGTAACAAAAGACAAAGGTTACCAATTTTAGGACCAACAAAGCTCTGAAAATAATTATGAATAATTAATAATTAACTATGATTATTATTAATAAATTAATTTTAAAATAAATGAATACAATTTTCAATAAAATTTTTAATTTTAAAATTAAAATTAAATTTTATTGAAAGTTTTTAAAAATAAATTTATAAAGTTAAAAAAATGTACATTATGTAATTCTAAAAATTATTAAATAATTTTTTTTAAATTTTCTTTTACATATACTTTTCTATTTTAATTAGGTAAACTAATGCAATAAGACAGGTAAATCATTAGAATTTTTTTTTTTTTCTGTACACTACATTCTGTTTTTAAATGATAAATACTTTCCCAAAGAATTCATGGGGAAAAAAAATAACATTATTTAAATATAATAATAATCATAATAAATAAATAAATAAATTCGTGTAAAAAAAATTGCATTTAGGTACATGGAAAAATAAGAGATTGGTTCCAGTCCTAAGAAATTGGCAAAGTTAAAACAAAAAACCTTGGGAGTATTCATGTCAGGATTTAAACATTTTTATTTCATAAAGATTACACATGGATAATGCAAAATAAATCGACATTTTAAATAAAAATAAATAAATAAATAAAAAAAACATGTCGCTAATTCATTAACAAAAAAATTTGGCCGTATTAAGAAGCATGGTATTTTTACTTTTTACTACATTCTGGCCAAACAGATTTCCAACATGTATTCAAAACTGATGGTCTTAATTCAGCTAGATGTAATTCAAATTGATTGATACAATCCATAATTGAAAATTTCTTCCACATATCAATGATGTTCGCTTTGCGTAGTATGTTTCAAATGTCAAAATTATACCTCGATTTAACTGTTGTATGAAGGATGTAGTATTAGGCGGCAGAAAACAAAATTGCACGTTTCAAAAAAAAAAAAAAAAGATTGATTAAAGGATGGCAAAATTGCAAAAGCTGTTCTAAGACCGGATGGTCGGGTGCATTGTCTATAATCAAAAGAACTTAATTCGAGTTCTTAAATCGGTTTCTTGTGCAAAATGCTTTCCTACCTTGTATCGTACCTTGTTAAGTTGCAAAGTACAACCAACTGAGTATTTGTGGTTTTCCACGCTTCATAAAACCTGTGTCACATACGTCGTTCTCATCGTTTGCTGTATCTGCTGGCAAATGTTTTTTAATTGTTTTATTTTTTTAATTTAAGATGATTCTTTTTATTATTTCCATTATTTTAAACTTAAACTTTAATCACTGGTCTTATTTTTATTTCTAGTAATTTTAATTGATCTTCCTCTAGTACTTTTGCGATGGCATGTGCAATGGACCCCTAATTATTTCTTCACTCTTAATTATTTTAATTAAAAAAATTTTTTTTATTTTTAAATTCTTAACATAAATTCTATCTTTTCATATTTATTATTATAACTATTTTTCAAGAGTTATTACTCTAGTAATTATTTTCATGTTAAAATTTGTAAATTAATTTTAACTTCTAGTGCTGAACTACATTTTTAATTCCTTAATTTTACCTCATGATATGGAGTTTTAGTAACAATCTTGTTGCATAGGTACTCCTTGAAGAAATGTCCGTTGCCGTTGCCAAGGAGAATCTAAAATATGAATTTAAATATCCAAAGAGATCGCTTTCCTTTTCGCTTTTGTTATAGGTGAATTGTGTAACATTATATAAAGGCTACTGAAAAATATTTCAGTTATAATTAATAAAATAAAGATTTATAAACATCAAAAGAGGTACTTTTCACTTTCAACACCAAATTCAAAATGCAGAGAAAGCAGACAAAATTCCATATTTGAGGTTATACAATTCGGAGAATTCCCACAAATCGAAATCGCATTACATTCCTCTTCTCCAATATCGCAGTTATAAAAATAAAAAGTAAAGCAAAATTTTTCTTCTTAGAATTTGGCTCGTGTTAAATCAAAATAAATCGTGTAAAAAGAAAACTATTTATTTATTTTTTTTTTCTAATTCGTGTTAAATCAAAATCGCGTAAAAAAATTCAAATAGGAACTCTAGATCAAAAAATTCTACTTCATGTACCCACCAGGTATCGAACCTGGGACCTTCCGCGTGTTAGGCGGAAGTGATAACCACTACACCATGGGTACATTTGCAAGACAACCATAATGCTTATAAATTCTACATTTTAACATTACGAAATATTATTTTAAGGTACATTTTCTTTCTTTCTTTCTTTATTATTTTTTTTTTTTTGCATTAAATAAAATATGTTAAAAGTAAAGTGAACGGGTGTTTTTTTTTTTTTTTTTAAATCTTTGAAAGAAAAAAAAAGTCTCGCAAAATTATATTCCTTGTTATGCATATATACAGTAGTTTGTTATGCATGTATACAGTATATGCTTAGTGCATATATACCTTCCTTTTACTGTTACTAATATTTATTTATTTTTTTTTTACATTTTCATATTATTTGAAAACTGAATATATTATCTACAACGGAAAAAAAAAATTAACCGCCCAACGTGGGGCTCGAACCCACGACCCCGAGATTAAGAGTCTCGTGCTCTACCGACTGAGCTAGCCGGGCTGCGCATTAGATATCTTACTATTTTCTATTGTGCAATGATAATGTTATTTTTAGTTTTACTTTTGCTAATAGATACTCGCTATGTTCGGTGATAATTGACAAGCTGTAATATTAAATAGTAGATAAATAACTTATAATTTTGTTTTTTAAAATTAATTTAAATAAATGTAAGGAGAAAAAAAAAATTTTCGTAGACGTTCAATATTTGTAAGAATTTAATGTTTTTAAACCGATTGAAATATTTGCTATGTATGTCTGGTAAAAATTTATCACATATTTTTTGTTATTATTTTGTGCAATTTTATTTATGTTTGCATCTTTTAAAGTTATTATTTAAAAATTCCACTTTTGTGTGCTATATTTTTGATAACGTTTATTAAAGTGTCGTTACATAAATAGGAGAAAAACGAACATTAATTTATTTATAAAATAATTAACTCGTTTTTTGACTTGGCGACATAATTCATAATAGATATACCAGTGAAAAATAATTTTTGGCATCATTTTCTAACTACTAATTATTGTAACCCTAATAAATGGTAGTAAAACTATAAGAATAATTTTTTCATAGTTCTTTTCATAGTTCATCTTTTTAAATTTATTAAATTTAAACATTTAAATAACGTGTTGTCATGATTTTAATATACATTTATATGTTTATTTCAAATATGTAAGATCAGTTAACCGTATGGGGAAAAACCGGAAACTCTCACCAGGCTTTTTGTAGTTCGATAACTATTTGTGCGGAAAATTGGCAAGCGGCCAAATCGGACGTGTTCAAACACAGCGGTGCGATAGGGGAGAAAAGTATTTACGGAAAGATTTTAACTACAATAATAAAATAATAATAATAATAATAATAATTATAATTTTTAATAATACACGTTCACATAATAATATAACACACGTTTTAAAAAATACGCGTACCATCTTGACTCTAAAATATGACTATTTTCGGTTATCCTCAATTCCCATAAGTTCATCCCTTTATTAAAAATAATAATAATGATGATAATCTGTTGGGCCGATATACAGGTTACCCATAAAACTTAGAATTTAACGTAAGAACAAAACGCATAACAACAATTTAAAAAAAAAAAAAATAAAATAAAGAATTCCAAACGATTTTCTTTTCTTTAAAAATCTCATTTTCACTTTGAAATAAAATCGTCTTTGCTTCAACAGACGATCTTTTTGAACAATTGTACATTATTCAATTCCTTCTATTAGCCCACACTCTCCCTAGATATATCTTGTTCAAATTTTCAATTGTTCATAAAATACTTTTTATTCATTCACTCAATTTCAAATACATTTTTTTTAAACTTGTAGTGGATGACACTGGATGTTAATACAGTTTTTCAAATATTAATTCAGTAATTAAATTTAATTAATTAATTTTAGTTTTTTTTTAAGATTTAAGTTGCATGTATCTACCAATAGATAGCGCCAGATAAACTTTAAAAAATGAATGAAAATTATTTATAAAGGACTTTCTGCAATATAGTGAAAAAAAAAAAAAAAAAAGGAGGAATTGACTTTAAAATTTTTTTTTTTTATATTACTTGTTTAAATATTTAATTATTAGCACGTGAGAGAAATTTAAATAAATGTTATGAATAAAAAAAAAAAAGAAATATTTTAAAAAAATTAACCTATAAGAAACGTTGAAAGTGGTCAAGGACACGACAGAGTCTAATCAAGGAAACGAAAGAACGAAAACGATACCCATAATTTTATAGATTAAAAAAAAAATTTTTTTACAGTGAAGTTGCTTCTGTTAACTTAAGGAATTAAGCACATTTCCAGGAATAAATTTTTACTGTTATTTCCGGGATAAAATCGCCGCAGATTAAACGCAGTGGCCTATAATCCTCACAGCGAAAATCTAGTTATTTTTAACGGATAATTAAAATCATTAATAATTATTAACGCAAGAAATTATGATACGTTAATATTTAACAGATATTAAACTTCACTCTAAAATTTGAAGAATAAGAGATTCTTTATAAATTAATTATAAATAAATACATCATTATTTAAAAAGTATTTTTTTATTTCATTATTTTATTTATGAAATTAATTATTTGTTGATGAGCTGCTTTCTATTAGAAGAACAAAAAAGAAATATTCAAGGTAATTGCTTGATTATTGAAGGGCAACGGGCGTACCGGTTACGGAGTTCCTGTGTGGTTTTAAGAACCACGATACCTCCACATCTTAATTTAGTTAGAAAATTTGCACAAAATGAAGTTGCTTGAATTAGAGGATTATTGAAGGATTTTAACTTTTATAATAGTATACTCTTTTTATTTTTCAAATACTCTGAATTATGAATGGTAAAAGTTAATTGTGTATTTTATTATAAAATTACCAACAGGTATAGTTAACATTAAAAGAAGTTGTTATAATATAAGTTTATCATAAAGTTGTTACTTCATGAAAATTTCTTATCCAAATAAGTAAAATGAAACATATTATATTTCTTAGAAACTTTATCAAAATACCAATAGTACAGACTATTCGATATTTTTATGGCGCTGGCATGTTAACATGAATTTAACTTATTTTTACACACACAAACAGATGGAAAAGAGAAAAAAATATTTACTATTTAAAATCTGGTTATTTAAATTATATTGAAAACGTTATACTTCTAAATGTTCGACGTAGCATCGGTGGTTCAGTGGTAGAATGCTCGCCTGCCACGCGGGCGGCCCGGGTTCGATTCCCGGCCGATGCATTTCTTTTTTATCTTTCGTTTTTTTTTCAGTAAATCAACTGTTAAGAAATATTTTCATAGATCTAGTATTCCGTGGCCCATTAGCTCAGTTGGTTAGAGCGTCGTGCTAATAACGCGAAGGTCGTGGGTTCGATCCCCCATGGGCCAATTTACTTCCTTTTTTTTTTTTATTGTCTGTAGAAAAACTATTTACTTACCATAATAATTCTTAGAAAACTTTTACTTACCATAATAATATTGCCATCTTAGCTACAATTTATAACAATTATGTATTGAAAGGGATGTTTAATTTTAGGACCTACAAAACTAATTATTAATAAATTTTTAGAATATTGAAAAATTAAAACTTTATTGAAAATAAATTTAATAAGTTAGAAAAAAAAAATGTACATTATGTAAATCCCAAAATTGTTAAATAAGTTTTTTAAAAATTTTTATTTTCATTTACTTCATGATCGAAATTAGACATACTAATACTATAAGACAAGCAAACTGTTATCAAACTTATATGTAAATAAACTCAAACACATACACTCAAGAGCCAAAACATTATGACCACCTGTCAATAACGAGTTGGCTCACCTTTTGGCGCTCTACACAGCTTCAACTCGCCTTGGCATGGATTAATACCACCACTTAATACCAATTAAATACCACTTCGACCTCATCACGTGCCTTCCACGTCATCCAGGCGAGTCCATTGCAAAATGTAGGAGTGGTCATAATGCTTTGGCCCTTGAGTGTATATATATATATATATATTTGAGTTTGCTAACACTAAGACAAAAGAAATATTTAAGAAAATTGATTGATAATTAAAAGGATTTTAATTTTTATAATAATATATAAATTTTTTATAACTGTATATATAGCAAGTATTATGTATGCATCAAGTATATTTTTTTTTTTTATAACAGTATATATATCATAACAGTATAAATATATATATTATAACAGTATGTATATTTCAAATTCAAATACTCTAAATTGTAATTCTTAAAAGTTCATTGTATATAACAAAAAAAAAAAAAAAAAAAAAAAAAAATGCGTTGGACATTTATGCGTTTATATAAAAGTTCTGCTATATCCTGCGCTATATTTATGTTGATCGATCACTTGTATTTTTCACCCCATGTATGAAATTTTTTTTGTATTTTATGTAACTCTTTTGAAATTTTCAAATAATGACTATAATAGAGTACATAACGTGGCCCATTAGCTCAGTTGGTTAGAGCGTCGTGCTAATAACGCGAAGGTCGTGGGTTCGATCCCCCATGGGCCAGAATTTATTTTTTCTCGTTCAAAAAAACTGTTTACATATAATAATTTTATAGGTATTATTAATTTAGTAAATATGCACGTATAAAAAGTTATGTATCGAAGACAAAGGTTATTGTAATTTTAGGATCAACAAAGCTCTGAATTATTTATGAATAATTAATAATTAATTATTAATAAATTAATTATAAAATAAATAATCAAATAAAATTTTCAATAAATTTTTAATTTTAAAATTAAAAGTAAAATTTTATTGAAATTTTTAAAAAATAAATTAAAAAGTAAAAAAATGTACGTTATGTAAATCCAAAAATTATTAAATAATTTTTTTAAATTTTTTTTATATACTTTCCAGGCTTAATTAGACATACTAATGCAATGAGACAGGTAAATCATTAGAATTTTTTTTTTTTGTACACAAATTCTGTTTTTACACGATGAATACCTTTCCCAAAGAATTCATGGAAAAAAAATAAAATAACATTATTAATAATAATAAATAAATAAATAAATAGATAAATTAGCGTAAAAATTATAGTAATGGAAAAATAGAAGATTGGTTCCAGTCCAAAGAAATCAGCAAAATTAAAACAAAAAATCGTGAGTTTTCATGTTAGGGTCTTAAACATTTTTTATTTCATTTCATAAAAATAAAAATAAATAAATAAATAAATAAAAACATTCTTCTAACGCTAACTCAATTTCTTTGATACAATCCAAAATTCGAAATATTTTCCAAACAATTTGATTGATCATCAATGATTGTTAGTGTTTCATCGTTCAGTTTGTCCTAAACGGATTCAAATGCTCTCTTTGCGTAGTATGTTTTAAATGTCCCAACTATGCCTTGATCTAACGATTATATCAAGGATGTAGTATTAGAAAACAAAATTGCGTGTTTGGATGTTCTAAGACCGAATGGTCGAGTACATTGTCTATAATCAAAAGAACTTTGATTTCGAGACCCTTGACCAAAATGCTTTCATACAGACATCGCACCTCGTCCAGTTGCAAGGCGATCTTAAATATGAATTTTAATATCCAGAGAGGTCGCTTTTGATGTAGGTGAATTATCTGACATTATGTAAGGGTCATATGAACAAATATTTCAGTTATAGTTAATAAATCAAAGTTTTATAAACATCAAAAGGTACTTTTCACTTTGAACATCCAACTTAAAAATGCAGACAAAATTCCATATTCAGGTTATAAAATTTTAAATTCCTACAAATGAAAAAATCGCATTACATCTCGTCTCCAATGTCTCAGTTATAAAAATAAAAAAAAAACAAAATTTTTCTTCTTAATTTAGGTCGATAATTTTTTAAATTCCAAATAAGTCGCTTAAAAGTTTTGAAATTCATTAATTATTATTATTTTTCGAATTCGTGCTAAATTAAAATCATGTAAAAAAAAAAAAGCTGTAGTAAAAACAGGATTGAGTGTATTTGAGTAAATTAAGGAGAAAACAAAAAATACAAAGTAACTAAAATAAAAGAAAAGAAAATAAAACTAATGAAATCCTTCTAAAATATTTACAAATGCTAAAAAGTAAGTAATTAAAGAAGTATGAAAAAAATATTTTGTTTTTAGAGTTTTTAATATCGTATTGTAACAAAAAATAAAATAAAAATTTTCAAACCACGAATACATAATTCTTTTTTGTTATATTAATGAAATATTTTTAATAAAGGATCTCTAAAGCAGAGGAAAAAAAAAAAAAAAACGACATATTATGTACCCACCAGGTTTCGAACCTGGGACCTTCCGCGTGTTAGGCGGATGTGATAACCACTACACCATGGGTACATGTACCGAATTAAACTAATGCTTATAAATTCTATATTTTAACATTACGATGTACTTGTTACATTGTAACATTACAAGGTATTATTTTAAGGCAATTTTTTTTTTTTTTTTTTTTTTTTTGCATTAGATAAAATATATTAAAAGTAAATGAAATAAAATTCACATTTTTTTTTTTTTTTTTTTTTGTTCATTTTGAATAAACATTTAAAAAAAAATGTGAAAAAAAAAAAATATTGCAAAATGATATTTTTGGTTAAAACTTTCCTTTTACTGTTATTAATCTTTTATTTATTTTTTTTTTTTTTTTACAATTTGCCTTTTTATTATTTGAAAACTGAATATGTTAATATCTACAACGGAAAAAAGTTAACCGCCCAACGTGGGGCTCGAACCCACGACCCCGAGATTAAGAGTCTCGTGCTCTACCGACTGAGCTAGCCGGGCTACGTACTTTAGATATTTACAATTTTTTTATTACGCAAAGATATTGGTATTTTTAGTTTTACTTTTTGTTAGTAGATACTGTTTGGTGATAATTGACAATCTGTAATATTATAACAGATAATTTATGATTTTGCTTTTATAAATTCGTTTAATCAAATGTAAGGAGAAAAAAAAAAAAAAATTTCGTCCGTTCTCTGTTTGTAAGAATTGAATGTTTTTAAACTCATTGAAATGTTCGCTACGTCTGGTAAAATATATTACATATTTTTTCCACTTTTTTTCTTGCTATATTTTTTTTTGATAAGATTCATAAAAGTGTCGTTACCTAAATAGAAGAAAAATGAACATTAATTGGTTTATAAAATGATTAACTCGTTTTTTGACTTGGCGACAAAATTCATAGCAGATATACCAACGAAAAGTATTTTTTGGCATCATTTGTAACTACGAATCGTTGTAACCCGAATAAATTGTAATAATCCTATAAGAATTATCTGCATTGCTATAGGTACTTTTTATAGTTCAGCTTTTCAAATTTATTCAATTTTAACTTTATATATACATTTCAAATATATAAAATCAGGTAACTCTCTATTAATTCTTTATAAATATTTTGTCTTCCTTTATTATTTCAAATCAGCTAAAATAGAAAATTCATTCTAATAAAATTTTCTTCAGATCTACATTGTCTAACATCAGCCCTACTGTCATGACATTTTCCAGAAATTTATTTTATACCGGCTGTTAACCATCGAAATGTTTTTCTACACAGCAATTATTGACAATTTTAAAGTTTTATAGCCAGGTACTATTTTAAAACGTTATGTACCTAAAATATATATATAAATAAATTACAATAAAAAAATTGCAAATGTCTAGAAATTAAAAAAAAAAAAAAATTTTTTATAAACATATTAATACAAATTTAATTTTACCTCCATAATAACATTTTGAATCTTCTCAATTGAAATTTACTTAATTAAATTCCTAGATAATGATTTAAAATTGCTACACAAGTAGGAAAAATTACTTTTCAATTAATATACAATTACTTACATATACAATTACTTATAGTTAATATAAATTCACTTCTTTTCAAACTTTCACGCACTATTATTGTTCATAATAAAAAATGCTTGGACTAATTTATTTCTTACTATATGGACGATTTAAACTCCTTACAAATCACTTTATATATATGTTTAGAAGCTTATAAATTAATTATTTTTAAATTGAAAAAATGTGTAGATTGAATATATTTTTTCTTTGTAAAAATATTTATAATGAAAAAGTGCAGGGATTTTTTTGTTCCTTCTTAAAAATTCTTTATTTCGTGGAAAATTTTTAAAAAATTAGCTAAAGGCATTTTTTTTTTCACTTACGTACTATATTTTTTTTCATACTTTTGAATCTTTCTTTTAAAAGATTTGTGAAATATTTCAATAAATTAATGTCAGATGATTTTTTATTGGAAACTTATGATGGTTCAGAAAAGGCTCAAAATCCTACGTTGTATATTAAGAAGAAAAATAAATAAATAAAAAATTGCCATACTGCTTTTAGTTCCAGTAGATGGCAGAGCAATCGGCAGTTCCGGTTAAAACAATTTCCGGTAGGCCTTGTAAACAACGTGCTTTTTTAGTATTTATCAAGTTTTGAGTTGTTTTAATTTATATTAAAAATAATCATGAGGAAATTGAAGTATCATGAGCAGAAATTGCTTAAAAAAGTTGATTTCATATCATGGGAAGTCGATAACAACGTGCATGAATTAAAAGTAATGAAAAAGTATTTTGTCCAAAAGCGTGAAGATTACACTAGGTAAGAAATTCTGTATTTTTATGTTTTTCTCATGTAACTATTTATAAAATTGTTATAATTTTATAGATATTTATGTTAAAGACAAGTTTGTAACTTCAGTTACTGTAAAATTCATAGCCATTTCATTTTTAAAGTGTTTTATCCTTGTCACAAAATGACTTATTTTTCAAGCTTTCAAAGAAATGTGTGTTAAATTGAATTTCTTATAAGAGATTCAAATAAATAGTATATTAAATACAAATATTAATATACTGAATCCTTTTTTTTTTTGTATTTTAAGATAATAGGAAGTATTTATATTAAACCTAATCTTGTGTACCATTTGTTTTTCAAAAATGATATGCTCAGTAATAATAATTTCTATTTTTATCGTAAGTATTTACATACTTATTTTTAATGAGATAATTTACAAAATTTTATCCACTAATAAATTACATACTTCTCTTTTTATAAACACAATGCATATTTTTACAAACTTTTATTTAGAACATTATCATTTATGTGTATTTTACAGTCTTTAAGTTAGTTAAACTAAAACTGCTCTTAAAAAATGCGAGTGCACCAAGATATCCTTTCTTCCACTGTTCAAAGAATATGTAGTATGCAAATTATATATTTAAACAACAAAAATGTCAAAATACTAATTACAGGAACTGCGAATACATATAAAAATATAAAAAAATTACACTATCTTGATTTATATTTCTAAAAAAATGTTTGTTTCTTCTTCTTTTTATTCATTTGTAGAGAATACTTTATTATAAGGATTTATTGAAAAAAAATTGCAGTTTTAAAGATTTTATGGGATTTTATTTTGTGGATGCAGATTTGTTTGGAATTTTATTTTGATAATAGAGTATATCGTTTAAGGTTCACAAAAATTATAATATAGTCATTAAGTTTGATTTTAATCATCTGAACTTTCTTCTCATTATGCTTTATAAAGTGACAGTAGAAGAAAAAAAGCAAAATAACAAATTTTGAAAAGAAAATTTTTCCAAATGTGATAGTTCTTGTTCTTGTGACAAATTCATCTTTTTCCATGGTGTATATTTTTCTCAGGGAAATTTTTTTAATAAAATAAATCTATCCTGCAAAATGCTTTCTTCTGAACTTGCAAGGTTGAAAAATCATTCTTGATATGAAGTTTTAAAAGCAATGGTTTATTTTCTGAGGATGGAAAAATTCTTTTTAATACAAAAACATCTTTTGTAAATTGTTGATAGTTTTTTTCAAATTATCTTGTAAGAGGATGCAGATTTGATTTCACTTGTGCTATGTACTACAATCATACATTTAATTATAATTGGGACAGTGTTTTGCATTCAGAATCAGAGTGTTTATTTGGATTTTTTTGTTTTTTGATACTGCAGTTACTACTAAAAGTTTTCTTGGGAGGCACTATTACTCTCGTACTATTGTGAAAAAGAATGTAGATACCTAAGAATGATTACACATTTATCGGAATAACTTGGTATGAAAACATTAGGATAGTTGATTCAGAACAGTTATTACATTCTATACTTTTCTTTCTTTAAAAATAATGTAATTTCATTTTATGAAAGGGCTTGTTAGAATAATATTGTAATGTGTAAAGGAACATAATTTTTTTTTTTATGAAAATTTTTATCAGAATAAGATTTAACCTGTTCCCATTTTAATAAATCATAAAGAATCGTTTTAGTATTTGAAGACCAGTGACATGATGTAAGAAATAAAGCATCGCCATCTGCACAAATTGTCACTTTTTTTATTGAAACCTTTGTTTAAACAGTTATTTAATAATATGAATTTAGATATGTAAACAGATTAAAAATTCATTTATTTTTCGTTAATAAAAATGAATGTTATTTTTTTATGAATTCATTTGTAAATTTATTAAATGAGGAAGAATTAAGACAAAATATTTGTATTAAAAAAAAAAAAAATTGTATTTAAAAGATTGCAGCATACATTTAAATTAGAGCATGCAATTTTTTTCTTTGTATTTAACAGATTTTACTAATTATTGTATTTAAATTATTTTTTAATCTGTTTCAGGTACAACAAATTGTCTCGCAAGATAAGAAACTTGGCTCGCATGATTAAAGATCTGGACATGAATGATCCATTTCGGAAAGAAGTCGGTGATCGTTTGCTTAAGAATTTGTAAGTTATTAATGTATTTCTTTTTAAAATAATATTAGATTTATTATGATATGTATGCAACTATTTATTTTAATGCAAATATTTTATATTATTTAAAGCAAACACAAAATGTTTGTCTATCTCATATTTGCACACCAATATTTATCCTTAGGAGATAAATTAACAACAAATCTTTATGTGGGCAAATCAGCACCAAGTCAATAAAATGTGCAAAATTAAATGGATTGATAAATATTGAACTGTGGTTTCAAATATCAAAAAATTTAAGTCAATTTCAAAAACATTTCAAAAGAAGAAGAAGGGGAAAAATTCTATTTCTCCTTCTTTTTTTTTTTTTCCCAATAGCTATTAAGATATTCTTCAATTAGGAATATATGTGGCTATCATAATTCGTAATAACAAAAAAGTTCCCATTTTCAATCAACTATATCTGGAAAAAAATCTGTTGAGCATAAATAAAAACTAGATATTTTATTGTTTCATAATTTAAAAATTTAAGAAAAAAACAAAACCCTATTCTGTAGTTCTACATATGTGTAAAAAAATTTTTGTGGAATTTATTTAATTATAAAGATCATAATGTACTTTTCTATTATAAAGAAATTATATTGTTATTATTATTAACAAATTATACATAATCCATATATGATTTATATATGAAAAGAAATGAAAAAAAAGATAGTTAGCTAATTCAAATTTTATTATCATCATGAATCAGTAAAAAATGATTTGGCGACAACCACTGCAATAAAGTTTTTAATGCTTGTAAATTTAAAAGAACTGCTACAATTTACTGTATTAATTTATTTCTCTATTCGAATTCAATAGGTACAAATTCTGTTTTTTTAAAAGTCGCATACATCTGTTTACATTAGTACATAATTTTCTAAGCAATAATGGAAATTTTTTTAGAATAACCCTTTTTATGTAATTTATTTAGATTTTCATATTCTTATTTTATATAATTTTGTTACCAATTTAATTCTCTCCCCCCAAAAAAAAAAATCTAATAATGAAAGTGAACTTTATGTTTAAAGAATATTGTTTCATAGCAAAAGGAGGGGAATATGCAGTCTGATGAGTTACAGATAATGCTTTTTTATTATAAACATATAATTCTGTAGAAGAATATGTACTGGCATCATGTCTGTAATCCATGTGTTTAAATTTGGAGAATTTTTTACATGATTGAGTTGTGAGAAATTACTAGTGAGAATGACAAAGTAATTACTAATATTTCTTGTTTATTTTCAATTAATAGTTATTGAATAATTCATTACTTTTTTATAACTAAATTATTTGTAAGATTAATTAAAGGGTTATGATATTATGAACAAAATCTCAGATAAGGGGAGATTAAAATCATCAGATATTTATTTCGGGGAATATTTGATTTTATATTAAAAAACAAGTGGAAAACTTTGCTTTCCGTTTTACAATAGTGATTTTGCTTGAATTTTTCTTAAATTTTCTTATAAATTATTTTAAAATAATGTTTGATTAATATGAAAATTTTTATTCTATTTATATATTTTTCCAAAATTTGATTCAAGGCATTTGATTTCAGAGTTCGTAATATTTCTCAAAATGGATGCCATAAAAAACATTTTTTTTTACTGTTATTTTTTTTATAACCATATTTTTTGTGAATAATAATTGAAAATTTATGATTGCATTTTAATTGTTTTGATATTAAATACCAAGGACTGAATTTGTGTATTTATTTTGTTGCTTTTGTAGTTATTTAGAAATATATGCTAATAATTAATAATCAATCCAATGATTTGAGGTAGGATTTAAAAAAAAAGTAAATAAAAAAAACATGTGTCCTTTTTTTTTGTGTTTCTTAAATTTAGCTAAAATTTACTGAGCTGAAGCAAAATATCTCTCACTGTTGTAATTCAGATAACCATAAGGTCTTGTCCTTGATATTCGATAATTTATTTGGTAGTTAATATTCATGCAACATTGATTTTTAAAGTTTTAATTATGTAAATCATTATATAAATATATGTCATTTTCTTGGTACCATGATTTTAAAATGCATTTTATTTTTGCTAAAATTATAGCAGTGTAAATATTTTTCAAAAATTCATCTTTTACTGATTTTTACTTAAATGCATTAATAGTTTTATAAATTTCTGAGTGGATATTTTTTCTGTCCTCTGCTCATTAATCATTAAATTTCAAATAACTGATTTTTATTTTTGTCACAGAAAGTCTTGGGTCTAATTTTCTGTAAAATGAAATGAAATCGCTATTTATATAGATTGCAAATACATTTTGTTAAAAATTTAAATTATTTAATAGCATTAATTAAGTAGTAAATCACTTATTAATTTTTTTATAATATCACATATCAAATTCTTTATTTTTACGCCTTTATATTTTTTATTATAGATATAAAGAGATAAAATATATACATAAAAAATGTTCGAGTTTTTTTTTTTTTTTTTACTTCTTTTATCACAAGTCTGTATTTTTGTTGTATGACAATAAAAGTTTTAAGAATTATTAAGTTCTGAAGTAATTTCTTTCCTAAAATGTGTGTCTAACAATGAAAATTTGACAATAGTTTCAAAAATTTCTTTTCCCATTCTTAAAATCGTTTTTTCCCCCAAAAAATCTTTATTTCACCATATGTGAAATAAATGTGCCAAAAAATATATATCGATGTAAGATAGGATTGTGCTTGCTTTAGTTGTAAAATATTAATAGGAAATAAATTTCCTGAACTTTCAAAACATTTTTCAGGAAAAGCTACAAATAAAAAAAAATGCTACAAAAATAAAATTAATTTTGTAGCTTTCCTATTCATGATTTATTTTCCTTCTGTAATGTCAGAAAAATTATTAAATTCATGTTGATATTTTGAAAAACTTAATTTTTCTTTGTTGATATAATTTGCTTCTTAAGACCAAAACTACATTATTTAAATCAATTTTTATCACATAAAATATTTTTCATAATGGGGAATATACGGGGGCGATTTTTATAGATATTCAAAAGGCATTTGACAGAGTGTGGATTGAAGGACTCATTTTTTAAACTTATTAACTGGAATTTTCCACTGTCGATTATCAAGTTCATCCACTTCTACCTTTCTAATAGAACTTTTCAGTCAAAATTAATAGAAACTATTCCTCAATCAAAAACATTCAAGCTGGCACACCTCAAGGAAGTAAACTTTCACCACTGCTCTTCTCCATCATCATTTCTGATATGTCTATTAGATTCAATACCATTACAGCAATTTATGCAGATGATACTGCCATTCTTTGCAGAAACAAATACTCTAAATATCTTGCCTGCGCATTAAACAGCTAAATGACCTTTTAAATGGTATGACAAGTGGAAAATTACTCTTAACATTAACAGCAGTTCTTCAGCAGGAATCAAAAATATAAAAAATTGGCAATTTACCTCAAAAACCAACTTATCTTCTGGAAATCAGAAACAAAATATCTTAGAATTTATCTTTATCAACATCTAAATTGGAATTTTCATTTTAACTATGTCAAATAAAAATACAGAAAAACATTAGAAGCTTCTATCCCTTAATGCAAGAAACTCAAGTATAAGTGGAGTTTCATCTCTCTATGCTCGATTCTTCTCACCTATATTTGCCCGGTATGGGCCTATGCCATTAACCATATTACTAAAACCTTAGAAGCTCAATAAAATATGTCTAGACAAATAACGAATGCCAACTGATTCATGAGAAACGATGATATTCAAAGATCCATCTACCTGCTACCTTTCAAATAGTGCTAAAAGCTTTCTTTAATAATATTGACAACCACCAACATGTGGCCATTCAAGAGATCGAACAGTATGAACCGCACTCTAATTTTAAAAGACATTGGAATATTCTGCTCTTACCTCCTACCTAAATTCAATTTTTGAATTTTGGTACTTTTTAATTCTTACTGACTCCCTTTAACTTCTGGGCACTGCCAATGTTTTCATTCTTTTATGTTTGCCACCAGCGGAGATGAGGTCCCCGACTGGGCCAGTGAGCATCAGTAATCTTCAACATCATCATAAAATATTGAATTCATTTTTCATTAGAATACGACTTTTTGACACATTCACTGTAGAAACATGTTTTACTAATACAGTAAAATGACATAAAAAGGACCATTTCAATTAATTTAAATGCGTAATATGTCTTTTAATGTAAAATATTCATTTATTGATGTTCATGCTGTTTCTTTTTTTTTTACTAAAAATGAAATAAATATATCCGTTAGAATAGACACATTTTAAGAGGTTACGTATTCTATTTTTGCTCGATTTTGTTATAGATTTTTGTCATGAAATTTAAGGAAGTATCGATTTTTTTTTTATTAATGTTCAATAAACATTCATGATAACCCGGATTGAAAGCAGGGATCAGCTGTCCAGATCTTTCAAAAATGTTCGATTCGTCGGCATCCGCCAGTCACATAAAACCGTCTGCAGCGAGGGTGGAGTTCTTTTTCTACCTCTAGAATTATCATAATCGAAATGGTTCTGAACGTAGCTTTGACGTCTCTGTGCAGACAGTCATTCTCTTGTGTGCCCCATCATAAAACGGAACCAGAAGAAAGGCCACGGTAATGATTGCTCTCACCGGGAGGTGATGCGGTTTTTAAAGGTAGCCACCGCCGGGCCGTGATTGCTCACGAGGCACACCCCTCTTCTAATTACGTCGACTGCTGCCTTGATGGAAACGGGGGTTAATGCCTGGCCTCACAGTTTTTGCTCTAATCTTGATGTTTAAGTTGGGGGGCCTCAATTTTCCATTAGCGTGTGCAGCGATAAAGACGAGATCTTATTTTGTTACATAGTTTTGAAAAAGGAAATAGATCTGGTTGCTACATCTTGGAGGCTTTGTAAGGTTTCGAGATTTATATTATTCTCATATTTTTTTTCTTCTAAATTTTTAAATAACTATTTGATATTGAGAATTCTATGAAATGTCTTGAATAACTGAAATTTTTTCTTTTAAAGTATGAAGCAATTATTCATTTTTATATATAGAAAACTGGGGGGCCTGATGGCCGAGTGACTAGCTCTCTGGCGTTCGGTCGCTTTGTCCGCTATGTCGTTTGTCGCTCTGCGGTCACTTTGTGCATATTTTGGGCTAAATAGACCGGGGCCTACAGTTTAACGTGGATTCCAACCAGTAACAAACATCCATGCCACCGCCATTCGAACCTGAAGCCTGTGGTATCAAAGGCCAGAGTGCTAGCCAATGGGCCATCAGGTCGCCAGGTTTCCGGGTTTATATCCCGGCGATGCCATATATGTTTGTAGTCGTTTGGAATCCACTTTAAACCATAATTCCTGGTCTACTATGACTTTTGGGCGTAGGGCTGACCACCCTACCAGTAAAAAGTAACCATATCCTGTCTGGAATTCTATCAGGCAGCCTTGCCCCACCATGGAGATGTTGTGCCATTGTAGAAGAAGGTATATAGAAAACTATGAAAGTGAGTGACTGATCGGCACTTAGTTATTGCTATTGTGTATGGATGGGACGAGTGCACTTTTCATAACTTCAAATTTGAATTTCTTCTTAAAAGCCATATCTACTTTTTCCAGGCATAGGAAAGATTTAATTTTCTGTAGAGAGCTGAAATTCTAGGTAGTTTTCACAGCTACAGATTATACTTTGTGTAATATTTCGAGTGGTTCAGTAATAAAGAATGGTATTTTGTAATTCAAACTGTTTCTTTTAGTTTTAGAATGTTGGAACAGTGCTGTCTTTAAACTATTAGTGGTGACCAGAATTGCACCAATCCGAGTTAATTGTATAAATATAACAATATCGAAGCTGCTTTTTTCCATGACATGGCTCTCTGACTTCAGTATATTTTTAAGAGCTTTCTGAGTTGGAGTTGTGACACAAGTTCGTCCACGTGCATATGTGTTTTAGTCATTTAAAATTAGGAAAAATAGATTTTCTGGAAATGTTCCCATAGATCAGGTTTGTGCCGATTTCTGAAAACCAGTAGACCTCATGTGTTGCATATACTCGACTCAAAACTTGTTCTAGCTCACATACAAAGGAAAACACATAAGTTTTATATATTTTAATATGTATAATGGTATTTCAGTGTAAAATTATTAAGTAAATAAATTGCAACCAAATGAATTATATGCATGGTATTTCAGTGCATTAATGAATTATCAAGTAAATGGTTCAAATTTTGTTATCAATCATGAAATGTAATTTAATTGATTAATCTAGTTTCTTAATTGATTAATCAGGGCTATCTATTGATTTAATTGATTCTAATCAGGGCTATCTATTGATTTAATTTAATCAGGGGCTAATTAATTTAATTGATTAATCATGACTATCTGTTGATTTAATTGATTAATCATTGATTTAATTTAATCAAGGCTATCTATTGATTTAATTGATTAATCATGACTATCTGTTGATTTAATTGATTAATCAGGGCTATCTATTGATTTAATTGATTAATCATGACTATCTATTGATTTAATTGATTAATCATGACTATCTGTTGATTTAATTGAAATTGATTAATTTAATTGATTAATCATGCTTGAAATTTTTTTTTTTTTGGTCAGGGATATTTATTGATGTATACATTTTTAATGCATCATTTAACAACATATACATTGTTTAGCTCAATTTTAAAATGGAAAATGATTTTTAGCAATCCTTTAAATTGTTTAGTGAATCAAGGAAAGAAACCTTTTCTAATGGCTAATCTCTTGACACTTAATAAATTTCACATTGCTGTGTTAGGGTTAAAAAAAAAAAAAAATAACATACGTGGAGACCTTGCATCTAGACTGTAAGACTTTATTGACGTAAGTATTCTCATCTTTTAGTTTGCCTTAAACTAGAAGATATTGAATAAAATATATTAATAATAAAATGTTTACTTTTTTTTTTTAAATTAGAGTCTTATGTTTTGTGTTTTAATTTTTCATCAAAATCTAAAAATTAAAAAAAAAAAAAAAAAAAAAAATTTAACTTTTAAATCATTATTTTAAATTAAAATGTATATATGACCAAGCGGGCCATAGCTCGTGCATTTCTGCCGTAGATGAATAGAAAGAAATATTTAAATTCCTTCCAAACTGAAAATGTTTTTAAAAAAAGAAGACACAATGAAATGAAATAAATATACACACACACACACACACACACACACACACACACACACACATATATATACCACAGGTATCGGGTACACAGGTTCGGTACCACAGGTATCGGGTTCAAATTCGGCTTTGCCCATGGGTGTTGTAGTAGTTCGAATCCACTTTAAGCCGTAGGTCCCGGTCCTAATAGGATCGTAGAGCACTGCGGGGGCATTGTTACTCCGCGTCCGTGGCTTACCATCAAGTTACACGGGCCCCCTGGGTAATGCAAACTGAGTAACATCGGTGCAGCCCTTATAGGCATCCAAAGACGTCCATGTCTGTTTGCCAGCTGCATTGGGGAAAAATATATATATACATACAATTATCAAAATTGAGTTGAACATTGAAAATTTGGGCCTGAATAGCCGAGTGTCTGGCGCTCGGTACCGCAGGATTCGGGTTCGAGTCCAGTGGTGCCATAGTTGTTTGTAGTGGTTCGGAATCCACTTTAAACCATTAGCCCCTGTGGTTCCTCGCTAATGTGAAGCTGCATATTACCCTTAGTCCTGACCAGTCACCTGCGACGGGCTCTTCTGGACCTGGTGTAGCTTTAGGGAATTGGTAACAACATTTAAAAATTTTATTATATATATATTCATAATGTACATATATTGTATTTATTATGAGTAGATAGTTGAAACTTAGAGTCGTTTTGATTCCGCACTTGTACGAACATTTTCAGTTATTCTTTAGAATTTTCACTTCTAAAAAAAAAAAAAACCACTGAGGCACTATGAGGGAGTTGAAACCAGCAAAAAAACACTTTTTTTCTTCATAATTTTTTTCAGTAAAAAATTAGTTGTACGCATCAGAAAGCATAGTGTATGGGTCTTTAGATTAGTGTGCCGCCTTCGAATCAAATAGACCCTTTTTACCAGGCCGACCACTATCTCTGTTCTTGCATCCCCCTGCCAAAACGTGAAGCCGCGAGTGGCACGACCTGCCACTTTCCCATAACCTCCTCTCTCCAGTAGCCGGGAGGGGGAATCGTGATTCCTGGACATCCGGGATCCCCGGATTGTCCAGCACTGAGATGTGGGGGAGCGCTCACATATTTACTGTGGTTGAGGATACAAGTGCAACACGCACTGAGGTCTCCTTTGTGGGAAAGTAAACAACCCACGCCTGAGAAATAATGTGCAATGCGTTTTCTAATAATCTGATGTAAAAGCTAGTTGCGGGCACAAGTCTAACAGTGGTTGTTACATTACTTATTTATAGCAATGCTAGTTTTGGTTTTTAGGCGGATGACAAATTCGTCAAATTTATTTTTAAAGGCTTCACATGGAGGATTTAAAAAAACAAACTCCACGATCGATCATCATCTAATTTATATATGTATATATATTTCTTTATATATAATAAAAAATAAATATCCTATAATTAAACTGCTAAAAATTTAATGCAGTGTTGTTAAATTAATTAAAAACTAGTATTTGATTAAATTTTTTAGTTATTGAGCATAAAAATACTGAGTTCAGTGTTTTTTTTTTTTTTTTTTTTTTTTTTTCTTTTTTTTTCATGTTCATCATCAAAAATATTTGTTCACAAGTTCTTGATCGCAACAGGTTTGCGCATTTTATTAATATTTAATAAAAAGCTACGTGCTTTTTTTTTTGCTTTGTGCAACTTTAAAATGAAATACTTTTCTGGCAATAATTGTAGTTTATTATTATTTTTTTATCTTATGCACATAGCAGGCTAGCATGTTATTGATTAAGGACTGCGATCTTAGGATTAGAATAGGTCTAGGACTTCTAATCCTTATATCCTAGTCCTTCTGCTGCAATAAATATTTTAATAATCTTCTGTCAAGATGTCTCTGCAATAAATATTTTAATAATCTTCTAGTCTGCAATAAATATTTTAATAATCTTCTAGTCTGCAATAAATATTTTTGTTTACTTTGTATTAAACTAAAAGCTGGTTCATATTTTCTGTTTTTTAAGCCTTGTATCTACAGAGAATGATGCAAATTAGTACTGACGTTTGGTTGGTGATATCTATGGTATTAAAAGTTTGATCTATGTTATAAGTATTTGTTTCTTGAAACAAAATTTTTCTGCTGGGAAAATGATTCATGAATCAAATTATCATATTTGATGTGAATAAGCATGAAAAAACATTTAGGAAATGTTAGATTTTTTAAAAAAATAAAATTGTATGCATTTTAAAGTTTGTTAATAGAAACAAAAATTTTATCAATAATTTTTCTTTTTTGCCCAATAACCGTTTTGAAAGATTTATTATAATATGAATTCTAATAAAAGTTTTGCATAAACAATTAACAAACAATTGACTAAATTTTTTTTTATTAAACTTCTTTGAAAAATATTAACTAAATTATTATTAAAAATAATAAATGTTATACAAATGAATTTTTTTTACTAACCGAAGCGTAGTATTATTTTCAAATGATGACCTTGACACAGATGTAGTTATGAACAATAATAATGACCAAAAAATTCTTCAGCTATTTATAAAATAAATTTTAATGATTTGAAATAATTTTTTTGAAAGGAAAATTTATATTTTTAAAATCGAATTGTTATGGATTACAGGTATGAAATCATTAAAAATTAAAACGTATTGGTTCTCCGTTTTAAACAAATTGTTTAGTTTATTATTTCTATTTTATTTCTTGCATAACTGCCTTTTGTATGTATAATTTTTATTTAGTAACTAATTAAACCGTTTAAATGTTAGAATCCTAATTAATATTTAACATTCCATGATGTATTTTATTTACAAGTAAAGGAAATTTATTTTATTTAATTATTTAATTAATTATTATTAGCAAAGTATTTATTTTATTATTATTTTTATTCTTTAATTATCAATAAGAATGTAAGTTTTTAATATTTTACTTATATCTGAAGATTTATCTGTTAAAATAAAAATAAAAAAAATGATGAATTAGCTGAAAACGAGGGGGAACCTAACTTTATTCAATATTCTTTCTTTCTGAAATTGAAAAACCTGTTTTTTTAATACTGTAATTTTTTTGTATTTTTATTTAAATAAGTGTCTCTTGCATTTCCAGTGATAAATGTCGACAATTTCTTATTTGATTAATCCTCTAGTGTACCTCTTTTTGAAGCATGACCTTTGAATTGTGGTTTATCAAATATCTTTCCCATAATATTTTCCACGTATTACACTGTCAAGCTGTCTCTTCATATACGTTCGGTCTTTGTCAAGTTTTTTAAACTTTTAATCCAAGTGTCTGCTTATGAATTTGCGCACGGTTTAATATTCAACAACGCGGGTAAAAGGAAAAAAAGAGTGAACTTTTTGTCGAGTTACAAATTTTGAAATTCTATTTGATACATCTGTGTCTTAAGAAGAATTATTGTCTCATTATGCATGACCTAATTTATTTATTGTGTGGTTTCAGAAAATAAATAATTGAATGCGATGCATCATCTGGTGTGACAATACTCACCGAATTTTAAATGTTATGGGAATAGTCATTATTTTTCAGCTATGACTCATAATAAATTGCAAAGTTGCATCACTAAAATGCATGTATTTGCCACGGTAGTTAATTTTATTATTCTCATCATATATCTCACATTGTTTTCTTATCTCAAATTTTTTTTTATTTTATGAGGATATTACACGACTAAGTCTTGCTTATATATATCATTTATTTATATTTATCATGCTTTGGTAGATTTCCTTGTACATCTTTATTTCTTTTGTAGTAAATCTATTTGTGGATTATTTTAAAAAAAAAAAAGTGTTAAAGAAGTTTAATTGATTACAAAGAAATAGTAAACATTTTTTTTTTTTTTTTTTTTATGAAATTTGTAAGATATGGAGATATGTTTTTCATAGTAATGTATTCGTCTTCATTGTCGCAACAGCCCCGTGGCGCGCCAAGGCCGTCTGTCTACTGGCAGATCCATACTAAATTACGTATTGTATATTTTAGTTCTTTTAAAAGTTATATTTTTAAACGTACGTCTTTCTCCCCCAAAAAAAAACTCGAAAAATTTAAAGAAAATTACATTCTTTTTTTTAAAGTTCTCTTGGCATTGAAGAAATGCCTTTATGAACAAAGGATGTTTGTACCATTTGACACTGAAGCGATGTTACTAAACTACCCACTTTGAGTAAATTTTATTTGTGTAAATTTATATATGAATTAAAAGTCTGTAAGGAGGCCTCTTTTACATTACTTTGTCAAATGCCCCAGCATGCTATTAAGATCGCCCACAATTGAACATTGTTTTAAATTACCCAGCTACTAGGAAAAATGTCCTTTTTTTTTTTTCTCCTAAATGGGAATTTATACGTTATCTTTCACTTCCATAAATTTTTAGCCGGACCCTCACTTGTACCTCAACTCTAGGAAGGTTGGCAGAAGCACGATTTCTCTGGGATCGAGCTGATATCGTACATCATGCCCCCCCCCCCCCATCCTTCTAAATTGAACTACCCTCCACCATGTTACCCAGTAGGAATGAACTCTAAATCTTCTTCTGGAACCAATTGGCGATATACCTGTACAAAAAAACGCTGAAAGCCCGGCAAATTTAGGGGGTGGACTACCAGCAAAGCCCCCACCAGTTTCACGCTGCGAATGTATCTCTGATAACGAAATATGCCTTGGCAGAAAGCACGACTACTCCTCAACTCAGATAGGTACCGTTGGGATTCTTTTTTGTGTTCTTTGGTAGTTTATTGGGTACTTTGAAGTTACGTTTTGCTGGGAAGACATTAATAGACGTTTTAGCCAATGTCACGTTTTGTTGCCCCCCTCCTTTCTTGGGCTACGGTGTCCCCACTGGGTTTTGTGGCAAGGCGGGTAAATTGTTGTTGTAATTTCATAATTAAGGGCGCGTTGCCGTGGTGTTGTCTGAAGTGGCGAAACTAATCGCCACCTGCTAAGAAAAACAAGTAGGAACTTCGTGGATTTCTCTTCGGGGGTTGTGGTGGGTGGAAATTGTGTTGATTAATGTTTGGCTCGCTGGGTGTTCTCTGTGAGTTTGCTTGTTAGGTTAAGTTGTAAGTAATATATTTGTTAAGAAAGAAAAAATTATTAATTAAAAATTTTCTTTTAAAAATCCTATATGGTAGGTATTCAATTGATCACATATAATGTGAAAAGAATAAACTAAGTGTCTCATTACTAGCAAAGTATTAATATAGGTCTGATGGGCAAGGGACTAGCGCTCTTCCGCTCGGTACCACAAGTTTCTGGCTGGTGCCATGGATGTTTGTAGTAGTTCGAATCCACTTTAAGCCGTAGATAGACTAATATGACTGTAGAGATTTGGACGTAGGGCTGACAACTCTACCCCGTAAAACGTCAGCGTCACGGAGCCAAGTCATATTTCTACCTACGGGGCTTGATGGCCAATGGGCTTTTGGTACCACAGGCTTCTGGTTCGAATCCTGGTAGTGGCATGGATGTTTCTTAGTGGTTTGGAATCCACTTTAAACTGTAGGTCTCGGTCTAATTAGCCCAAAGTGTATACAAAATGACCGTAGAGCGACAAACCAAACCAGAAATCTACCTACGGGTGCTCCATCATAACAAAAGCTGTCCCCCTCCCCCCTTCTCTACTTCCATACCACACGGATTCTTGGGCTTGGTTTAGATGTTGCTGTCTACCAAGTGGTATAAGAAACAACAAGTACTAATATTTCATAAAATGGTCCTGTTAACATTATGAAAATATTATATATACAATTTTTTCATCTTGGTGTTAGTATTTTTAGTTGCATGTAATTACATGTAATTTTATTAATCACACTAATATGCTTTACTATAGTCTATTAGCTACTTGATATTTATTTTCGTTCGCCATGCTTTTCATGTATAGCATTTTTATTTTTAAATTGAAAAATATGAAGAAAAAAAAAAAATGTATTAATGTAAAATTTTTAACTTTTGTAAATTAATATTGAACAAATTTGAATTAATTCGGTTGGTGTACATTAAAGTTGAATAAACTTGTATTTAAAAAAAAAAAAATCAGTTTAAATAAAAATTAAAAATTTGTTCAGATGAAATGATACGTATCACATGACTCGAAACAAATCCCTCTGATGTCTAGGGGATTTTTTTCCCCCTTGTAAATGATTCCTTAGAAATTGTAGTGTATTGAACTTTGAATGGTATTTCTTACATCCAATGTAAATAATATTTATATTCCTACTTATCTATCCTTTAAAAATATCCCATCCTTTCGATTTATTCAGCACCGTTGACTTTTGAATAGTTGTGACTTTAATAAAAAAAAGAACGAATCTCTATAATTCATCATACTTGAAAGGGATTCTCTTATTTATAAAGCGGGCTTTGAAAATAGAAGCCAAAAAAATAAAATAATAATAATAATTCTTTTAAGTTTCAAAATACATTTTTTTTTTTCTCTCTTCCTTATCAATGGTTCTGTCTATTGACAACCTTCTGAAGTGAAAGAATTAAAAAAAAAAAAAAAAAAAAAGATGAAGCTGTTGCCATGCAGCGAAAGCAAATATCTTGGAAAAACTCGAGAAAATTGATCTCTTTCGGACGGGTCGAGTTTAGTTGCAAAAGAAAACTGAATAGGATCGGATTTTATTTCTGGATGGTATACTCTCTACTCAAACCCCTCCCGTTAATTTATTTTTTTCTTTTTATTCTTCTTTTAAAGGGATAGAATAATAATAAAAAAAAAATAGAAAATAATATTTTGAAAAGAAATTCGAAGGTTCAATGGCAAAGAATTAAACAGCAGCTCTGTGTCACCATCGTATACAATCGCCGCCTTTTATACAGCCACGTGCAATGGCTGACAGTTAGCAGTTTGATTTTTCTTTTTTTTTTTTTTCTTTTTCATAATAAACGTGGTATTCTAGGTTCGTGTCATTTAACACCTCAGCCAGATCACGTACGTCAGGCCGGCATATAATGCCGACTTTGTATGAGTAGGGGAAAATATGTATGAAAAAAAAAAAAAAAAAACTTGGCCATTCTTCAATACGCCTGTAGAGAACTTGTAGTCGTAACTCTTTTGGATGTTGTTTTTTGTTAATTATTTGACTTGTTTTTAATTACTCTTTTACAACAAGCGATGTAGATGAGACTCGTTGAATGTTTTTTATGTAGTAGGTAAAATAAAAAAAGTTGTTTGCGGTAACAGATCTGGTTTCTTGGATAAACAGTAGGGCTTTTGATTCGAAAGCTGTGAGAAAAGATTGTTCGGACTGTATTTTAAGTGACAGTAAAAATTCTTTCTGAGAAAACTTTTAAGCATCACGCAAAGTTGAAAAGCACTAATTAGAAGTCTTTGTAATGAGATTGTATAAAATCCGTGGGCCAATTTATAGAACGTTAGTTGATTTTTAGTGAAATACTACTGGTTGTGTATAATAATTTTCGAATCAAGATGAAATATATATATATATATATACACCAGCAGAACCCGGCATACGTTGTCCTGCCAAAAGCAATGCATTGTAGAAAATTACATAGCGCGAATATATTCTCCATGTTCCAATATATGTGCGTACTAATTTTCATGAGCATATCGTTTGAACGGTATACAAATACAATTTGAGCACCATCTGGTGACAAGTAACAATAAAGTGGATAGCGCGAACCTATTTTCCATACTCGAATACATTTTATTACCAATTTTCATAGCGATTGGTTGAACGGTATAAAGATGATACACTTCAGTACCATCTGATGGCGACTTGCAACAAGGGGGATAGCATAAAAACATTCTTGATGTTTTGTCAAACACTAAAAATTCATCAAAATTGTCTAGCCCTTTAGTTCAGTGACATACACACTTACAGAAGAATTATATCGATTGCAGCGCCACCTACCGGGTCTAATTGGGAATCTAAACCATTAAGGGTTCCACTCAAAAACACACAAAATTTCATTAAAAATCGGTCCTCCCGTTTAGGATGAGTTCAGTGACAAACACGTGTACAGAAGAATTATTTATATATATTCGATATATAATATAAAAAGATATTTAATTTCTTCGATTGAAGATTTTTAATGGAATGAGTAATACAAAAGAAAGATTCCGAAAACTAATTTTCACGCCTTAAGCTGGGATGGTCTGTTTGCCAAAATATAATAATGAATTGCATAAACTATTTAAAGGATGTCGTCATTAGAAAATATATAAACATATCTGTTTTATGAATATGTTATCCTAAACTTTTAAGATAACGTTAAGATTTAAGGAAGATCAAAAACACAAATGAATATGTGATTTCAAAAGTATGAGAATAAAATTTGAGACACTTCTTGGCAAACAGGGATCGGTATGGGTGAATTCACTGACAAAGGTCTCAGCTATATTGAATTGTCGCACTAATCGAAGAAAGATACAGTTAATATGATTCTGTATATTATTATTAAATCATTAATTGCCCGACTCATGGCTCAGTGGCAACGTGCGACCCTAATGAGCAGTAGGGCTGAGGTTCCATCCGATGGCGACTTTGTTGTCGACACTGTTTCAAAAACGAAGAGACTCGTTGGGGTTCATGATGTTCAGTATTTTTGCCTTGTTTGTCAGACTCCCTGGTGGGGAGTTGTCCAGGTTTTCTCCCATGCGATGCGCAAATACAACGTAGTTCGCCGTAAAGGCTCGGCCCGACTCGTGGCTCAGTGATAACGTGCGCTGCCGGTGAGCATTAGAACTGAGGTTCAATCCACTGGTGGTATTTTTTGTAGACACTGTTTCAAAAGACGAGAATACTGGATGGCATTTGGGATGTTCAGAATCTTGCCGCGTTAGTCAAACTAGCTGGTGGGAGTTTTCCGGGTTTTGTCCCATACGATACGCAATGCGTTTCCCTTAAAAGTCCTCCCGAAAGGCACTGTCACTCTTTCTTCAGCTTCACGGTGCCAAGTCAGACTTCTACCTACGGGTTCTCCATCACAACAGAGAAGTTTCCCCCTTCCCGACTACTCATGGGATGTCCGTCTCCACTCAGCAGGCCACTAAGGATGAGTCACAATACACAACAAATTAATTTTAAAAATATGTCGGAGGACAAATTTTTGATAAGTTATTTATAATTGTTTATTAAAATGTATCACTACGTCATTTTAAAATTAACAAGAAATACAAGAAAAATTATCAAATCATTTCAAATGAATAATTTATTGGACGTATTTAATTCAATTCATAATTTTTTAATTCAATTAATAATTTATTTAACTTTTTTCTTTTTTTACGAAGCTTGTAAAAATTTGGAAGCTTATCAAATCAATCCTATTAGTTATTAGGCGGACCACATTTTCTATTAAATATCTGACAAAAATCTTCGGTGTTCAAAATCTGTTCCAACTCTTTTGTAGTAGATCAGAACAATGCGGTTTAATATTCAGCGACCGTTTGCGAGATGGAATTTTCATTTGAAATTTAATTATCTTGTGGGAAGAAGAGATAATAAAAGCTACGCCCCTTCTTCTCCGAAGGGCATTATTTCTTGGCGGTGTCCGCTTTCTTTTTGCTGAGGGAATGAGCCGCGAAATTGAATTATTGCAATTTCTGGTATATTATTTTGCATCACGTTAGGGTTGCTTTTTTTTTTTTTTTTTTGAGTCGCTCCTCTTTTGAACCAAAAATGATTCGTATCTGAAATCGTAATCATAACAAAAATAGTGCATTCAAGAAATTCGTTTGATGCAATTTATGAAACTAAAAAATTAAAAAAATTTATATATTTAAATTATTATTATTATTTTGATAATTTTAAAGGGAAAAGTGCTTGAATTCAGAAGAAAGGTTCACTAAGCATATTTGTTTAAATAACTCGCCATTTTTTTCTTTATTTTGAAATTTTATTATTTAAGATGTGGTATAGCTAGATGAATAACAAAAACAGATTCACTTTAAAGCATAAATAAAGAGAAATATAATCGGTTGGGCGGATATACAGGTTACCCATTTAAATTTAAAATTTGATATAAGAATAAAACGTATAGCAGCAATCTTATAAAAATAAAAATTAAAAAATAATAAATAAAAATCCTATAGAATTCGAAAGACTTTCTTTTCTGAAAAATCTAATTTTCACTTTGGAATAAAATTATCTTTGCTTTCACAGACGATTATTTTAGAACAATTTGGCGTTATTTAATTATGTAATTATCAGTTCGAGAAAGAACTTTAAATGCATATTATGCAAAAATTCGTGAAAGAATTCAAAAAATAAATACTCTTAAAATTTTAAAAAAAAAAATATCCAAAAAAAGTGGTCAAAAGACACCTTAAAAAAAAAAAAAAAAAAACCCAAACGATTTTCTTTTTCTTGAAAAATTTCATTTTCACTTTGAAATAAAATTGTCTTTCTTTAACCAGACGATCTTATAGAACAATTTTACATTATTTAATTATGTATTAAAAAGAAATTTAAATGAATATTATGTATAAAAAGGCTCCTGAAAGAAATTTGAAAAAAAAAAAATTCAAAGAACGAAAAAAAGTTCAAAAGACACGAAAATCCCCATTTAAATATTTTATGGGAAAAATAATTAGAACAATAAGTACATTAAGCAAGTATCTTACTGTTCTAATTTTCGATTAATTTTTTAGGTTTTCGATTTCGAATAATTTTTCAGCTAATATTGATATTGATCAAATATTATTTGATAGAAAGATAATTGCAAATTTTATTTAATTATAAAAGTAATTAGAAATTTTAATAATTTTCAATTAGCAGATAAATTTATGACTTTGCAAAAATGTTTGGAATTTTTTTAGAATGTAATTTTTGCGTTCAGAATTTTATATTCAATAAAGAAATATAATAAAGTGCATAAAATAGTTGAAGAATAAATAAAGCATACTGAATTAATATATTAATATAATTAGAATCGTAATTTTTAATATACGCATAAAATATCCATAAATCTACAGTTTTTAAATGAAATTATGTTAAAAATTCTCAACTATTTACACATTAATGCGAGAATGAAGTAAAAGAGTCTTTAAGAATAAATCTTGCTATTGCCAGATTCAATGTCATCATATATTACTAACGCCAATAATTTCTCATTAATTGCTGTGGTTTGTATTTAATCTCTTTAGTGCATGAGGTCGTAAAAATACCCAGTTAATCTACTAAATTACGCTTTGATTTCTAATCTCTGTCATTGGAGTCTTCCACAATCAAACTGGCTCATCTGCTGCTAAGTAATAGCTTTTTTTTTCTGTGAGAAAAGAAGAAAGACATTTCGACCTTGATCAAACAGATCGGCGAAGAGGCAAGTTTCGCCAAATTAGTCCTAATATCCCTTAACTGGCTAATCACCAATTGATTGTCTTTGTTCGGATCACTGTGATTCTTTGTAGCGATTAAGGACCCTTGCACGAAAGCAGTGGTAAATTCGAATCGTTAAGAGATAATGGTAATTAGCGATCATTGTATAGAAATTCGAAATAGACATCAAGGGATACGAGCAGTTTCTTAACTCGGAATATGATCGTTTTCGTGTACCATCTTCTCGAAAAGTCACGATTGTTTAAAAAAAAAAATAAAGATTCGGTTGGAACTTGGAACAATTAGTGCAGGGAAATAATAAGTAAAAAGAATTTCGATTGATCCATTTGTAATGATAACAAGCCAAATCTTAAAGTGCATGAATTCCTATTTTTTGCCATGCCAGTACGTATATTGTAACTTGCAGTTTTATAGCTCTTTATTTCTCTTTAGGATTTTTTTTTTTTTAATATCATATGTAATAAGAGGACTAAGAAATTGGTACCTATGGTTTTATTGGAACTCAATCCATACTAATTTGGCCATTTACCATAGAAATAAAAAAAGAACATGTAAACAAAGCAAAATTACAAAGAGAAAAGACCATACATTCTTAACAAAAATGACCAAAAGGCCTTAAAAACAAATAATGTTCTAAATTAAATGTTCTAAAGGTAAAAAATTTAAAAAAAAAAGCTAGAAACACCTAATAAAAGTCCGTGTGATCATCCGTGATCGATCTGTGTTTTCTCTGGTCCTCCAGTAAAATCATTCCATTCTGTTGTAAGTTAGACTCCAGTCCTGAACAAACAAGTAGATAGGCCTTATTCATTTTCTCTGTCTTAAGTAAATCAAACTTCCCAATCGCAATTTTGGTGAGATGTTTAATCAGGCAGTAACCATGTGTTAAATATTGTATGTGTGTGGTGCTTGTGTGCGTAAATAAAGCTGTGAGTTCTCCAACCTGTGCCTCAAGTATCACAATCCAGTTACAGTCTAGTTGCCCAACCTGCACACTACAAAAGTCACAATGAATTTATAATGATCTTTTGTTTAGTAAAAAAAATCTTTATTTTTTTCTGTGTTAGAAATGAAATATAGTCTCTGCCCTAATTTATCATGTTTTTTAGTGTAATTAGACTTTTTGTGTTTGTTTCTAAGCTTTTTTGTAATTATTTATTCTAAAAGTCCTTAAAGTTTGGTACAAAAACACTTTTGTCCATTTTTAAAGTTTAAAATTAACTACCTCGTGTTCTACAAAATATTTTACGAAGTATGTAAATACAAATGAAAGTTAAAAATTAAAATGTACATAAAAATAATAACATTAAAAAAAGTTCACAAACAAATTATTAGCCCAAAAAAATAAGTGCAAACCAGAAATATTAGTTCACATATGCACAGACGTAACAAAATCATAAAAGAACAGATGTATCTGAATAACTTTGATATGCAAAATTTTCCTGAGCATTGACGTTCGAAAAAAATTATATTTTTAATTAAAGTGACTAGTAATAAAATTTCAACATCACCAGAAAAGATGTGAATACATTATACATCAATTCAAAAGGCCATTCCTTTTGAAAATTCACACCATTCATTTACGTTAAAAGATTTACTGCCATTGGAAAGATGATATAAAAGTGTTGGCTGAATTAACTTGAATAGTAGGTTAATTAAAATTATTTAAATTTCAGAACTCAATTCATCGTTCTAAATACAAAATCTAAGTAGGAAAACACGTTTAATCATATACTATTGCATTTACATGTAATCCTAACAGAATTTAAATCTTAAAAAGAAATCTTTGTCATTGGACAAAAGATGTTGATGCTTTTCACATCTATTTAAGTAGCGAAATTAACATTTTTTATTATTAGGTTGATTGAGAATTGCAATTAAAAGAGTAGCTGACCTTTTTTTTAATTTTTTTTTATTATCTGAAACCATACATAGGGGCAATTTTCAATGGATTTTGATCAAAAGCCGCGTTGCATATAAATTGCTTAAGGTTTTGTTGATCATGTTAGTAAAGGAATAAATTATTCTCATGGTATGAATGGTTTTTGTATTATGACCCTGGCGTATCTGAAATTAATCTAGATTTTTCTTAAGAGTTGATTTTACTTTAAGAAATATATTAATGAAAATAATGCTTGGAGTAAATAATATTTTCAATTACTGGACTGTTAATTTCTTCAGACAGAAAAAATGAAATAGATTTTTATACCTTTTATTATGTGTTTTATTTTTTGTTTCACATAATACATCGATTCTATAAATATGGGATTGGCCTGAAAATATATTTTTTTTTGATGGGAGGGAGGAGAGATTGTTTACCTAAATTATATAGGTTTTTATTTCTATAGTTAGGGGCCTGAATGGCCGAGTGGCTATTGGCACTTACCACAGGTAGTCCCGACGGTGCCATGGATGTTGTAGTGGTTCGGAATCCACTTTAAAACTGTAGGTCCCGGTCGAATATGATCGTAGAGCGTTGCGGGGGCATTGTTACTCCGCGTCCGTGGCTTATCTTCAAGTTACACACACCCCCTGGGTAATGCAAAGTGAGTAACGTTTGTGCAGAGCTTGCCTTAAGGCATCCAAGACCAAGTGTCTCAGTGTTTGCCATCTGCATTAGAAGAAAAAAAAATATTTCTATAGTTTTCTTGGTTATGTAGTCATAACACATAGTGAATATTCTGTGGCTGCATTAGAAGCGGCAAAAATTGTTATTTAATAAAAAGTAGATAACGATTTGTGAGGTATTTTTATATTTGAGCAATTGTTTGTGGTATACTGCTTTTTATTTTATTTTGCTTAAGTATTCGTTATTATATTATTTTCTGCTCTCATATGTAATGCCTTAATAAAATCTGCATTCTGCTTAATTTACTTTTATTATTATGTTTAAAAAAATGTAGTTTATTAAAATTAGTTTTTTCTTATATAGCAAAAATATAAATTTGATTTGTAAGAATGTAATTCTGTTTAAATCAGATATAGAGCTATTAAGCAAAAATTAGTGAATTTTAATTTAAAAATTCTAATTATGTAAAATTTTTAAATTTTCTAATTAACGTTAATTTACAAATTATTTTTGTGTGTATCATTTTTATAATGGCTTTCGCTTCAAATGTATTGTACAATAATAAATTACAAAATTAAACTAAAAATTCAGCTTACAAATTTTTAATTTTGTTGAGGGCATCTTTTAAAAGTTACATTATATATATTATAATTTATTTAAAATATATTTCGTCACAAAGATAGTCATAATACTTAATGTCATTGTAAAGAGCTATCAATATCTATTTCCTTTTATGTGTTTTTCAAATACTATTACTAATTGCAGATGTATTTTACTTGGCTTATGTATTTTGTGCTTCATTATATTGAAAATAATTGAATCTGTCAGCCCGATCTATTTTTAACGCTTGTAATACCATGTTAATTACAAGTCTGTCATTACTCATCCTCATAAAAAATTTAAAAAAAACTCCAATTAACGCCGAGATAAATTCACCACACTATCTCAGCATCGTGAAACAAAATCAAGAATTCTTTGCTCAAAAAAATGGACATTCGATTCCTCGTGTCAACTTAATTCTCTGATTATGCCTTGCACTTGAATGACGAACCTCGGGCATGTTTGAAGATCTAATTGCTTTTTCTCACAGTAGTTATTCCAGAAGAACTTGAATCGGAGCATTAAACGGGGTAGGGTAGGGATGGTGGACCCCCTTTTTCATTTCATCAAGGGTTCGTTGACAATGTATAACAGGTGCAAGCTAAACTTCCTGACGCAGAATTAAAAAAGAGTATCTTGGGAAAGGGTTCCTCATCCGTCTAGATTTATGGCACCACAAGATTTAGGTGGCACCTAAAGTACCCCTTCTCTCATTATTTATTCACGCTGGCATCTTGGCAGAGGCATAATCTGAGATTTGTTGAGAGCAAGAGGACGTGTCTTTGATCGAGACTCGATCTTAAAGGCTGCCTTGTTTTCGAATCGTTTTTGCTTCTTTCGATGTAAATGGAACCGGTTTCTCTCACCAGGGGTGAATAATCTTGCAGATTTTCTTCTGATTCTTTTATTTATTCATGTTTTTTTTGTTTGTTAAATATAAATATTCTATCCTATCCCCAGAAGTATTAAATCGCTTAGTTTTCGGAGTGGTTCTCGGAATGAGCTTTGTTGTCGCAAGGTACTTTGGCCCCGAAATGTTTTTTTTTTTTTATGAATACTGGTATATATTAATATATATGCTAAATTTTGCATGTTAGTTTCCGGATGTTATGTTTGGTGAGATTTTAAATGTAGTTTGTTTTTAGACACACCAACTAGTTCCAAGGTTTGGTTTGTCGCTATACGTTTGTCTTCAATTGCTAAATTAATGGCGAAGTGTTTCTATTAATAAGTTAAAAGATAATTTTTTTCTAACTATGAAGTACTGATTTTAAAGGAAAATGGATCCTGTTGTCTTTTTTTGGTGCTTATTGCAAATAAATTTTCAAAGAAATTTTATAAGCATTTTAGGTAGTTATCATGAAATCTAAAATTTTTGCTCTTTAGAGCAGAATTTGTTCATTTTTTTTTTTCCATGGACTAATTTATCATGAAATCTAAAAATTTTTGCTCTTAGAGCAGAATTTGTTCATTTTTTTTTCCATGGACTAATTTATCAGTAAATGTAGATCATGAATTTCTTATAATACTGTTCTTAAAAATACACAAAGTAAAATTGCAAAATAGACAAACTGTCTTCTGACCTGTGGGAGCTGAATACGAACCGTACCTTCATGTGTTACGCCAGAGATGAACATGCATAAGCCTAACTAGGCTATTTCGTAGGTATAAGCCTAACTAGGCTATTTCTTCCGTATAACTCTAATTAGGCTATTCCTTTTAGGTATTTAAGATTGCATATCCATTTTAAATTGTGGTTAACACCCGAAAGTAAGATCGATTCATCGAAGAAGTATTCCGATTGTTAAGTGGAACATGCTTCGCTTGTTTGTGGGCCAAACATAAATGTTTCCTTATTGGGGGAAAAATTGCAAAATAAAACGATATTAACCTTTCATCATCTCGAATATGTTCGTTCTCATACATCTTTCGGAACCCCGCGAGTTAATTCGTTGTTCAAAAAATTATTTAAAATTCTGAGCTAAAAACGAGTCCTTTGTGCTACCTTGTATCAATCTAGGGTAAAACCGTGTTCTCTTCTAATACTGTCCATCTGGGAAGTATCATTCGTTTAAGATTTCATGTTTTCCAGATATTTGATTCGATGTCCTTCAAGTATTCGCATGGATGTTTGTTAGGGGTTCGGAATCCACGTTAACCTGTATGTCCCTGTGTAATTAGCCCAAAGTTTGAAAATGTGACAGTAAAGCGACAAACCAAACCATAAAAAAAAAAACATCATGTTTCGAATCTGACAATATGCAGACGGCATTTTTCCCACCATGGGACTATTGCGCCATTGAAGAAGAACCCTTGCTCTCCTTGCTTCCTTCAAAATATGTAAAAATGAACGTGTTTTTAGCAGCCATTTGTCGTACGGTGATCTTGAAATCATTTTCTATGAGTTAGAATTATAATCCTCTAACTCTAATGTACAATCTGAATATCTTAAATTTATTCTTGAATTTCTATAACACATTAAAAAAATGATCAGAACCGGACAAAAACTTTTTGATCATAATTCTAACAATGCTTATTTCTGACTTAAGGGTATAAAAAAACTGTTCTTATACAAAAGTATATTTGAAAAACTGTTCTACTAAGGGAGGTACAGTTAAAAAAATACAAGACAGCAAATAATATATGCGCACCAGATAAAAAGAATCCTTGCTCCAGAGCGTTTATCTTCTGCAGAATGAAGTTGGCGAGTCGGAAATTTATGCCGAAGAAACGGCTCGACATTCCTAACCGCCCTCTGACGGTTCCATACGGTTGGTACCTCGTGGATGACCTCATGGGCTTCCCGCAAATCATCTCTGGCAAAGGAGGAGGAACGCCTCTGTCCTCAGCAGTGTTTTTAGAGCGCTTTTAAGCATCATTTATCTTTTCTTTTTTTTTCCTTACTTTATTCTTTTTTGTTTTCTTATTCAGGGTGGATTAATTACAGACTGCTATGGCCTTTTTTTTCTTCCTTCGTCTGTGGGTTTTTTCAGTGTTGGTAGTGTATTTTAAAGATGTTTTCTTGTCGCTTTTTCCGAGAAATATTCTATGGTTTATTCCATTTGAATTTATGTTAAATTTTTATTTTTATTTTTAATAACAAACCAAAATAAGTAGTTAATAACGTATTAAGTTTTGTCGTTGTGGTTTTCATGAAAAAAGCTGCTCAAGTCCAATTATATTATGCTTTTATATATACATTTTTTTCAAATGTATATATACTAGCAGAACCCGGCATACGTTGCCCCGCCGGAAAAATGCATTGTAGAAAACTACATATCGCGAATATATTCTCCATGTTGCACTATATGTACATACTAAGTTTTATGGATATCATTTGGACGGTATATAAGATGAAATGCTGCAGCACCATCTAGTGTCAAGTAACAATAAAGTGGATAGCGCAAACCTATTTTCCATACTTGAATACATATTATTACCAATTAGCATAGTGATTGGTTGAACAGTATAGAAGTTGATATACTACAGTGCCATCTGGTGGCAACTTACAAGAAAGGAGATAGCATAAAAACATTCTCCATATCTTGTCAAACACACGCAAAAAATTTCATCAGAGGTTCCGTGATAAACACATGTACAGAAGGATTATATGTATATTTAAAATTTAAATCACAAAAAAAATGCATTACGATTATTTTTCCATATTCACCATTATTATTTAATCTAATATATATATATATTAAATCCATCATCCATAATGTAAGATATCATAATTGCCTGTACATCGTTTTCCTCGAAATATAGTGGTCATAGGATTGCGATATCAACCTTTTATTTTTAATTAAAAAAAATAAAGTTTACAATAGCATTACGTTTACTGTGATTATTGTATGAAGTATTTAGGTCAGTCTGTTATTAATTTTGTTCTGCCATTCATTACCGTTATTATGCGAGTATATTAAAAAGAATTCATTTGTTAGTTCAGATTACCAAGAAAAGTTCTTGAAACTTGAAAATTGCTCAACGACATTGGAAAAAAAAACCCCCTGAATTTTATTTTGAACGTTTGCCAGTAACATAATTATTCATTCATTATATTTAATTTTAAAAAAATAATAATATTTTTTACAATTGCGTTGCAGTACCTAAATATTAAATAGCTGATTCTGTCTCTTTATAAATTGTGTTCTGCATGCTGGTATAATTGCGTTAAACAATTTCAAAATTATTAGAAAATATCTTTGCATGTTCTATATTAATTTAAATATTTACTTATCAAGGCTACTTTAATGATTTTATAGACTCACGATAATAATAATGATGTTAATCATAATCATATTTCATTCATGAAATATTATTTCTGGGAAGCTTTTTAGTGATAATTTGCTATATTAAGAATTTGAAATAGGATTTTATACGGAATTATTATAAAAGGTTCTTATGGAAACTTATTGAAAGATAGATCAGGCATGCAGAAACGTACCATTTTTTTCCCCATAAAAAATACAATTGCAAATATAATCAAGATTTTTGAAAAATGTTGTTTGAACACGTATGTCACACAGATTGCATTGATGCATATTGGAATATCATTGAGACACAATAGGATAGTTTATGGATCTCTTGATGGATGGGAGGTTTTGATTATTGTTGCATCATGTAACAATGATTAAAATATCCTATTCATGAAGATATCCATAAACTATCCTCAATTCTCTATCTCAGGGATCTCCAAATTATGGCCCGCGGGCCAATTCCGGCCCGCCACTGCCATTAATCCGGCCCGCGACAGCGAATAGCTTATTGTTGCTGTAATCAGTTGGATAAAAAACACAGAATGATAATAACACGTTTTTATTGACTTGCTAGGTAAAGCCTAATGACAAGCATAATACGCAGATAATTTAACTTAAGCATCACAACTAACAAATAATTGAAATGAATCCCACTAACATTATAAACTAGTGAACATCCCGCGGTTACCCTCGGTAGTTTTGTTGGGGTAAAGAGTATCGCATATGTATGTACAACGATGTTTGGAATATATATATCTGAATCAAACATATGATTTTTATCCTGAAAATCTCTCAGGAAAGGAAAAGCTAAATTAACGCCAGAATGAAACCGCAGGGTTTCCACTTGTAAAAAAATACTAATGAAATTTATGTAATTGTGATTTTCCACTGTAGTTAGCAAGCGCATGGTCGCTCAGAGAGCGTACTCGGCGACTGGTCTAGAAATTACAGAGAATGGCAGAAAAATTAAAAAACGGTTTTGGCCCTTGGTACTTACTGGAGTAAACAGTATGGCCCTACGGCTGGAATGTTTGGAGACCCTTGCTCTATCTCAATGATATTCCAATATATCATGTACACTTTAAATTAGACTGTTGGCGTTGAAGTTTTTGGAGCTATTAGCTCCTGAGGGCTCCATCTCCGATATAACAGGAAACAAACAGTTGAAAACATTTGAATATTGTCTAGTATAAATTTACAAAATCATAAAACAATTTACAGAAGCATTCAAAAAGAATAACTTAAGAGTAAACTTTTACGCGGTCGTTTAAGAACATTATTAGGAATATATAATTCAATCTCCTGGACTGCAGTATTGTTATGGTTATCAAGCGTGTTAAAGAATTTATTGGAAATATGTTTAAGAAAATCAAATAAAGTAGGAATGCTAATAACTTTAATAAGAATACGCGTAAGCCATTTAGCAGATGTTATTTGGCAGATAGTGATATTTTGCAAGGTTCCAATAGTTTTAAGATTAGATTTAGTCGCATAAGGCCAAACCGGGCGAGCATAAGTTAAGATAGGACAAAGAATGGCAATATATAAAAAGAAGTTTATTTATTATCTCTGGTCACAGTTGAATTTCTATTAATAAGAGGATAAAATTTACGGAAAGCAGTACGAAATTTTGTTTTAATATGCAGGGAATGTTGTTCCCAAGTTAAATGGTGATGGTAAGGGGTCTGATGAACGAGTGGCTATCGCTCGATATCACAAAGGTGTGGCATAAAGATAACTGTCTAAGTATTTGTCAACTGCATTAGAAAAAAAAAAATAAATAATGGTGATCCAGAATAACACCTAAATATTTAGTTTGAGTACTCCAAGGAATTATATCATTCTTATCAATATTCCTTTCTTTTATGTTTCGTCCTGTGTTTGCATCATCTTATAATAGCATTTGTATGTATTTAAAAATGATATATTTAATATACCCTTAAAGTGGGCCTGAATGGCCGAGTGGCTAGCGCTCTGGCGCTCGGTACTACAGGTTTCGGGTTCGAGTCCCGGCGGTGCCATGGTTGTTTGTGGTGGTTCGGAATCCACTTTAAAAGTAGGTCCCGGTCCTAATAGGATCGTAGAGCGTTGCGGGGGCATTGTTACTCCGCGTCCGTGGCTTATCTTCAAGTTATACGCGCCCCTGGGTAATGTAAAGTGAGTACGTCTGTGCAGCACTTGCCTTAAGGCATCCAAAGACCAAGCTGTCTGTGTTTGCCAGCTGCATTAGAAAGAAATATACCCTTAAAGTTTGTCTTTTAATTCTGTATTCAGAATGATTAAAATACTGAAAATTAAATTAAATGAAACCTTTCTAATTAAAAATAGTAAAATCCTTTATGATTTTAATTTCTAGGATTCAAAATTCATTAAAAAAGCAGATTGACTGTACCATCCCTGTGTTCTTTTCACTTGGCATTGAAAAGTTCTTCAAAAATAGTTAAAATACTGAAAATTAAATTAAAACAAACTTTTTCCATTTAAAAAGAATAATTAAATCCTTTATGATTTTTAAAATTCATTAAAAAAAGTAGATTGGCTGAGGCCATCCCTATATGTTCTTTTCACTTGGCATTGAAAAGTTCTTCAAAGAGGGTACTCTTCCATACAAAGACTCAAAATTGCTCAGTGAAAAGCTCTCTCTCAGACTCTCTTAATAGCCGCACCTCCCACTCGTAGCTGAGAAATTCAGGGGTGTGCTTATTTCAACAAAAGAAATCTTAAGAAGATGAAGAACCTAAAGGTTAAAAAAAAAAAAAAAAAGCATCAACAGGTTTCTCTGGATAGGTGCCTCAAGGACCTTGCCTCCCCGATCATCTCTGTTATCCGTCAGAGGTACATTTTTATTCAAATGCGTTCAGACTTAAGGTTCATAATTTGTGGGTGGAGCGCTGGTTTTTTATGTCTAGTCCACCCCCTCCCCCCACCTCCCATGCACAATGGTACGTGTCCAGCATAGCCAGTCATATTCAACAAAGGGAAAACGTGATTTTCTTCTGATCTTTGTCTAGTTCCTCCGTCCGTCAGTGTCTGCTCTGTAATAGATTTGTTTTTTCCTTTTCCACCAAAGTGTTTGTGAAAGTGTGCTTTTCCGTAATTTCTATAAATAAAACAAAGGCTTTGAATGGTTTTGTATGTTAAGTTAAAGTATAAGTAGATATTTAGAATCGAAGTTCTTTATATTATTGCCGACATAACTAGGGTGATTTTGCTTCGAATAATTCTGTAATTTTGTAAGCTATTTATTCTGAAAATTTTACCCTACCAGTATACCTTTTTTATTTTTTTTTTTTGGAAGAGATAGATTATTTCCATCTCTGAAATAAAAACGTTAAAAAAAAAAAAAAAAAAAAAAAAAATTTGAACGTTAAAAATATTTGAATTGGTAGTAGTGAAATAAAACATATAAAATAGTAAATAAACAAACGCCTTATGATCCATATGTCACTATCTTTCAGGTTTTATGTTACAATTTTGCTAAAAATTTGAAGGGAGGGGTCTAATGAGTTTCATGCATAGTTTAGGAAAATTTCAGTGGTATCCACAATCATTCCACCACAATAGAATAATTGTTTGTAAATAGCAATGTGCTGGTTGAGGAGGACCCTGAATTTGTCATTCAATAATGTCCCATACTTTTGTTCGACGAGAGAAAGATCTGGCCATGGCATCGTGTTGACACTTTGTAAAGTAAATTGGTGATAACAGCGGTATGGTGACCAGCGTTAACCTGTTGGAAAAGGCTGTTTGGAATAGTGATAAAAATGGCGTACAATCGGTTCAGTAACACACTCTGATGTATAAATTTGCTGTCAGGTTGCCATGGATAATAACGAGAAATGTCATGCTGTCATAGGAAGTTGCTATTAATTACCAATGCAACCAATATCATTGATTTAGAAGCAGCAGAGATTATTTATGTCGAATATGTTACAATGGAAGTTTTGTTGAATTTTCTTGTTGTTGTTACCCATGGCTTTATTGGAACTCAATCCATACAAATTTGATCACTCACCGTAGAAACAAACGGAACAAATAAACAAATCAAAATTACAAAGGAAAAATATCAGACATTCTTAACAAAAATGATAAAAAGGCCTTGAAAACAGTTAAAAGCAAGTGAAATATTTTAAGGATAAAAATTTAGAAGGCTAGAAGCACCTGTTTTATCTGTCCCTCCAGTAAAATCACCATTCTGTTGTAAGTTAACAGTCCTGTCCCGTGTAAACAAGTAGATGGGACGTATTTATTTTCTCTGTCTTACATAAAACATATGCATCCGAGTTTACAATACCTATTTTGATCAAATATTCACCCAAGCAGTCGTGTCCAGTTCTTAAAAAATTGGCTACAGCCTCTTTGTCTTTGCGAGTTTTTCCACTCATTTCCGATTGTGTCCCATGCTTTTACTTTGGTGCTAAATAATAATTCACTAATATACGATGATTTAATTTTTGTCCCGTATAGTTCCCCTCAAAGGATCAAGATGGGTAGGATACTGTCCATGAACTTCTGTTTCATTTTTTAGCAGAAAATCTGTTCTTTTTTTTTTCCATCAATTCCTACATGTGATGGAATCTACTGAAAGTGATAGATTTACCATTTTCATCACGGAACTTGATATCTTGGTTTATTTAGGTTTTTTCTGCGATAATTGCCTCTAGGATTACCATTTTCATTAAGGAACTTGAATTTTAATCTTGCCATCCTTGTCTTTTCTTTATTTCTTTTTTAACGAAGTTATTAAAATAAAAAGTATGATATTCATTAATTATGCGTCTGCTAATTCTTAATAATTAATTTTTCTTTAATTAAATTGTAGAGTTACATTCATTACAGTAAAATAAAAAATAAAAAATTCTTGAAACATTTTTTGTTACGGTTTAACATAAATTTGAAGCATAATTATTTTGATCTTTATTATAGCTTAACTTTGTTGATGACCAATGCTAGATTATATCGAATATTTGACTTTAAGATTGATATAATACTCTATTTAAAATGGCCGATTTGCAATACTTGAAAAAGCAGTTTTGTTTAATTAAAAATGCTCAGATTGTTTGAGAAAAAAAAAAAGGTCCTTAAATGTAATCCGATGAAAACATTTTTATTATCTTGTTAGGTCATTGATCATTAGTTTTTCCTTTTTCTTTGTCTTTCTTCTTAATCTGTGTAATGTTTATCCATTGAAGTAAAGCCGATGCGTTATGAAGGCTTTTACCTCAGATGTGCTGCCGAAGTTGCAGTGAAGTGAAAAGACACAAAGTACATCTTGTCTCTCGCTGGGAGGTCGTGGTCTTGCTGGCGACCTTTCAACTGCCACTCACTCGATAAGCTTGAATGATTTAACGAATTCGTGTGCGATAACGTAGGGAGGAAAAGCTCGAATCATTTTCTTGAATACTTTATGTATAAAAATCCTGTTACCACCAATGTGCACCAAGTTTTTTTATTACAATGACTACAGATATTCATTTTATTCTGTCTGATATCAATATTTTTTAACGAAATTCTTAAAAGTGTTTTTTCTGAACGTCCTTCTTTCGCCTCCCGTTTACTAGAGGTTTTTGACTCGTTTTTATATGAAGAATTGGATGTACTTATGTTTTTTTTTTTTTTTTTTTTAAATTCAAAAATCAATGTTTTTGTTGTTCTAATGCAGCTGGCAATACAGAGACAGTTCATATTTATGCCATAAGCAAAGGCCGCACCGCTGTTACTCCTTTAGAACTACCCGGGGGACATGTGTAGCTTAAAGATATGCTACGGACAGAAGTAACATTATCCCTAGAATGCGCTATGATCTTATTAGATTGGGACCTATAGTTTAAAGTGGATTCCGAGCCACTACAAATATCATGGCACCACCGAGACACGAACCTGAAAACTGTTTAAACCGTAGGTCCCAGTCTAATACGACTGTCGAGCATTGGCCGAAAGACTGACAACCCTATCGCGTATAAAGAAAACATTTGCTGTTTCGGAATTTGCCAGTTAGCACACGGCCATAGTCCAACATGACTGTAGTGCCTTGATGATCTAGTGTCTAGCGCTCGGTGCCACAGGTTTCGAGTTCGATTCCAGTGGTACTATGGATGTTTGTATGGGTTCGAAATTAATTTTAAACTGTAGATCCCTGTCTAATATAACTGTAGAACGTAGGCTGACAACCTTACGTCTTAAAAGAAAATATCTGCTACGAAATTGGCCAGTAGGCAAATTTCGAAACGGCCATGGTCCAATATGGACTTGTAGTGCTGGGGAGTTAGTTGTTGTTGTGTATCTTTGCATTTCCCTAATGTTACCTTTTAGAAGTGATGTTTAAAAAATTCTACTTTGATGCGTTTTAAATTCATGCTTATTTTATTTATGTTTATCTAATGTTTTTTATCTTTATGTTTTTAATTATGTTTATCTAATCCTTGTAATGTAAAAATAGAAAATTTAAATTTATTTATCTAATTTAAAAAAATTAATTAGCTAATCTTACCCCTTAAAAAGTATCCTGTTTCGGAATTTGCCAGTAGGCAGATGGCCATAGTCCAACACGGACTGTAGTGTTGTTAGTTGTTTTTATAGACCTGATGGACTAGGACTAGCACTCTGGCCCAGTTTTGCATATGCAATTACCAGAGAGTAATCTGAAATCAGTCTTGCGTTTTATCAGTGTGGAAATATTCAAACAGTGATAATCTGTTTTTTATGAGTTAAAACTTACTCATATTTTAAATATTTACAATTATTGTCTATTTATTCAGAAAACTGCCTTGTTTTTAAAACGAAACGGATCATTAGACACGGTAGTTATTATCGTTTCATCAAGTAGCTGAATAATAATTTTCCTTTTTATAAAACACAAAATAGAAGTGCTGCCATGTCATTTTCTTGAAGGATTTCACAATTTAAAATCTTCTGTTTTCCTGATGTTTTTATCACGCGACGAATTCATAACTGTACGAAGCTCTAATTTATTGTTCGGAAATTGCAACATTGCAACATTTTTTATGAATTCATTTATGTACTATGCAGACAATATTTTTTCCTTATTGCCAAAAGTATTGAAGTTCAGCTTTAACTCTTTCACAATTTAACCGATATAAAATTTAAATACAATACACAACGGAAAAGAATAAAGTAACTCTTATACATGAGTTACCAAATGTGTGGAAGTGAAGTATTGTCTTTAGCGATTTCCTTTTTTTTCCTTTATTACGTCGTTAAGCTGGCAAATTTTTTTTAAGATGCTGCGTTCGCTGGCATGGGTAACACTGCCTTGCTTTTTAAAATTTAAGTCGGTAATTTTCATTTCTTTGCCACGAGCTTTTTCGCGACGGAAATGCACTTGCGTCACATGCCCAGATGTCAACCGGGTTTTTCGAATCTTAATGACCGATGGCGTCTGTCTGAGGGTTTCATAAAGAACGCAATTTCTTCTCTGAAGTTGCCTTTTTTCTTTCTTCTTCTTTTTTTTTTTTTTAAATGCTTCGAAATCACGCAAGGGCATCGCATGTTGAGAAAATAATTAAAGCCCGTTTTAAAGGCAGACGAACGAACGAACGCTTTTTTGTTTGTTTGGTTGCTTATTTTGGGTTTTGAATGACGCATAAGCAGTAGGAGTAATTACGTGGTTCTTAATGGTGTTTTTTATTTTATTATTATTTTTTTTTGCACAGTAAAGTTCAGTGTCTTAAGCAATACTTTCGCTCCTTTTTTCCTCCCATATGGATTTTCTTTTCCCTTTTTTTTTTGTCTTGGAAAAGTCGGAAATTTTTAAGTTATTGTATCTGAAATGTAATGATGCATGGCTTGAAATGTTTTTTTTTTTTTTTTTTTTTGTTTAAATCTCTAGACAGTCAGTGTCTTATTATTATTATTATTTGTTAAATTGTTTTTCTTTGTATAAAATAATTTGTACAAGTTGCACACTGGAACAATGCAATGATATGAATTTAGTTACTAACAAACAAATTGAATTTACTAGGCTGGCATGATTTTTTTTCCCAAGGGTTCAGTTCAGCTCAGTTCATACAATGGTTCAGTTCATTCATGTTTAAAAAAAAAAAAAAAAATTCTGTATTTGTAACTTATCTTTATAATCTGTCAATGATAAGTTTATTTGCTGTATTTATATTTTTATTATATTATATATATTATATTTGTTTATTTTATATATATATATTATAGAAAACGATAGAAAAGTCATTTTTTCTTTTAACAAAATTTACTTCTTTTTACCGAGTTTTTTTTTTTTTAAAAAAAAAAAAAAAAAAAAAAAAAAAAAAAATTATATTGACAAATAATTCTATATTAAAAATTAATTTTAGTTTTATAAAGGGCTCCAAAAAATGGAATGACTCTTCTAGTGGCAATACTTTTTACTGTTCATTTTTATTACTGGTGTTGTTATTCTAAGAATTGTTTTCACCTAAGTTTTTGGAAGTGGAATTTTTTTATCGATCAATTAATTCTAAGATTAAAAAAAAAACATCAAAAAACTCGAAGTTTTTTTTTTTTTTTAAATGTGCTATTTTTTTGGAATTGAATTTTATAAAAGGCTCTAAGAAATGGAACCATTCTTACATTAAGGTTTGTTCTATTCTAAGAATTCTTTTGAATTAAGTTTTTGGTAATGATTTTTTTAATGATCAATTAATTCTTTATTCAAGATTTTACAAAAACATTAAAAGAAAATAAACTCCCCAAGTTTTTTTTAAATATTGTGTTATTATTATTTTTTTTTCTGCAACCAACTGGATTTTATAAAAGTCTCTAAAGAACGGAGCCATTCTTGCAGGAGGAAGAATTGTTCTGTTGTTGTAATAATTCTTTTGACCTAACAAACAATGTCAACTGTCACCCATTTTAAATGGCATCCATTTTCCGTCAGCAAATCCTCCTCTGCATTCCAGTATCCCACTGAGCAATCCAGTTTCCAGCTTTCTTCATCATCAGCTTATCTTTCGTCGCTCTTGACAGACAGACCTTACTTGGGGATTTTTAACGTGGGGACAGGAATCGTCGGCCTGCTTTGAGGATTTGGTGGGCGCTGTCATTGTTTTTTTTGTCTCGAGTCTCCACTGCCCCTCTGCAACTTTTTGTCAAGAGACAGAAAAACATTTTCCAAAACTGTAAACTTGTTCCGTTGTCTTAGTATAAGGCAGAGATTTCGGAGAGATGTGATAGAAATCTGGTTATTTTCCCCCTCAAGTTAAGATGCATACATTGTGTCAAATTCGGAAACAGCTGAACAAAACTGGGATGTTTAGAACAAATGATTGTTTCGGGTGATAGAACATAGATTTTTATCGTCCTGACATTTCTATGGAGGATGTTTTGTGGGATTATTTTCTCAGAATTCGAACGTCTGAGCTTTACAGAGAAAGCCCTCAAACTGCATAAATCTACTTAATTTATTTGTTTTTTAGTTATTATTTAGTGAAGCAGATAGTAATGAATGTCAAACTGAAGTAGCAATGCAATAATGCAGGCATAAACACAGTAGGAAAAATTTATTGATTATTAAACATCAATTACGAATTTTATAAAACATTTCTCAACCTTTGTCAAAAGATTACTTGGCTAGTCTAGTTTCAGGTTAAAAATAACGATTGGAACCATATATATGTTTGTAATTTAAGAAAAATTATTAATTTTACTATTTAAATTGATTACGTGCATTTACGTCAAGTTTGACGAATCAGATTAACGATTCAGAATCATTGAACTGTCGATCGTTAATCTGATTCGTCAAAGTTGGCGTCGCGTTGCCAATTTGTAATAATTTGCGTTGCCAATTTAAACGCTCTCTTAAAGTTTGGGTATTGTAATAACACGACTTACGCGAACTCGAAATTTTTTATTTTTTCGTTTGCCAACACTGCACTCGCTATCTGATATATTGAAATAATTTTCTGTTTTGATAAAAAAATTTCAGTTTTCTAAGACTATTTATATTTTCAATATTAGTTTGAATCATAAATTAAGCAATTTTTTATGTTCACATAAATTATTTTTTTCATTATTTATTTAAATTATAAATTTCATTACTTTATTTTACTCTCGTTTAAATTTCAATTACAGTATTTACATTGTTCGAGTTATCGTTTTTTTCCCCCTCCTCACAGTTATCTGTTATGTTGACTTTACAGATCAAAATATAGAAATTGTAAAAACCACCTTATAATTCAATTAATTTACTTTATAAGTACGGAATCGTTGAAAGGAACTTTTAATTCGCCGTTAGTTTTCATATATTTTTAATTATCTTCTTCCGATTTGTTTTTAAATTTGACGCTTAAATTTCATCTATCTTATGTTTTGATTGTGGAAAATCTTCAACGTAATCAATATTTTTTTGTACCTTAATTGTCAAACCCTATTTTTCAATTGTACATTTTTTTTCATCATGAGGTTAAAAATTGAAATTTTAGAAAATGAAAAATTTTGGGAATTTTATGAGGAAAATAGCCTGTCTTCAAAATAATTATGGAAAATTACAGTGGATGGTCTGTAAAAAGAACTGTAATTTAGTACCTTTGCCATTCGAAAATGTTTTCGTCTAATTACTAAATGAGAAATGCACAAAATATTCTAATGCATTTAAATTTATTTTTTAATCTGTAAAAGTTACTCATTTAACTTAAAGTCAGTCATTTAACTTAATGTCTTAAATTTCCGTTTGACGCATGTGCGGAAGTTTCCATTTAAAACACAGGATGTGGGGTTATTAAAGTAATTTGAGGTTTAACCTTCCAGTTTTTCGTGTAATATATTCATGTATACAACACATACAGCAGCAGAAAATAATATTTTTTTATATTTTAAGATTTATTTAATTAAACATAAAATCTGTAACTTTTTTTTTTTTTAATTTCTTCCATACAAATAAATTCGATGAAAACTTTGTCCAACTATTTATTTTTATTAGAATAAATAAATAAATAAATAAAAACGAGTTGGCGGTCATTCTATATCATACCTATTATAAAATATTCACAGTTTTTTTAAAGATGTGCTTTATTCTTAACAGTTTTTCTTGCTTCAATTTATCAATAAATATTGCAAGACTTGAATATTCATTAATTATACATATATATTCGCAAAGTATAGAATATATATTCAAAAATTACGCATATGTATTGAATGCAAGCAAGTTTTATGTTTATAATTATATCTTTAGTATAATCATTACAAGTAGTTGAAATTTTTTTGGCTAAAAATATATATTTGACCCGTCACACATTTTTAATTATGCATTCGGGTTTCTGCTAAAAGTCAACGCATTCCCATGGAGTATGTTAAGGACTTTAATTAATACGTTGACATTAATGTGTCCTCAGCCCATGAGTTTAAAATATTTTAAGAGAAGAACGTGGGGAATTTGATTATTTCCTATATAATTTCTAGCGTTTTAAAAGGGTTATTTTCATTGTCTTTAATAACCCACCCGTGCAAGGTTTTTACCGCCAACCTACCATTAAAAACATTCCCAGGTATCTCATCCGGTTCGAAATATGCATATTCAATTAAAAGCCTGAGACATTTTTTTCTCATCTTCATCCCAAGGCTGCTGCGAGCATAGCGATATAAATTTTAATTTCGAAGAAAGGTCATCCTTAATGTTGAACTTCATCGCCACAAAAAAAAGAATTATTCGCCGAATGTTAAAATCAAGACGCACATCCATCACAGAAAGCAGTAGTCGCTGGCGAGCATCCACTTTATCTTGGCGAGATTTTCTAGTTTTGGAGACGAGTCATCGCCAGTGTTGAACGAAAAAGAAGTGTTCATCAAGACATGGAATCCATCAAATAGTAGTTGGTGGCAAATTTGCTGCCTCCCTTTGGCAGAAAATTTTAATTTGGACGATGAGTAGTTATCGCCAATGATGAACCTTCCCGCCAAGCCAAATTATTCATCCATCCAGTGTGAAAAATCAAGACACGGAATCCATCAAGGCTGGGAAATTAGTAGCTGGTGGCGAACCTGTACCCTCCCTTGGCGGGAATTTTTTAATTTTGTTTTTCCTTTGTTACTTGATCGTGACTCACCGTTCCAATACTTCGATCACGTCTGCTGCCGATTAATTACTGCTTTCTTGTACATCCCCTCCTCTTCACGTACCTGCCCTGTCCTTCCCCGGGTCCGATCTACCGCCTCGACCCTTGTCCTGTCTCTTCCTGTTCCTGTGTATAACTAAGTTGATTGTTCTTGTTTTAAAACCGTTAGAGTCCTCGACCAACTTATTGAATATTACCCATTGTCTTCTCTAAGGCGCATGACCAGCATTAAGTTTGGCAAGTGTGGTTCATCGCATTGGCTTCTAGGGATCTATCTCATTGTCGTTTTGTACTAGCAGGTCACCAGGAGTCAAAATTTGATTAGTAAGCTAGGCTCTTTTCTCTTTTTTTTAATGGATGCCATGGGAACGACCTTGTAGGTTAATCTTTTGACAGTCGGAAGTACCTGGTTTAGTGGTAAAAGTCAATTAAATGGAAGATTATATGCATTAAAATTGATTAAATGTTGCTGGATTGCATGTTTAGTCTGTGTAATTATTCAACCTCCGTGTATATTCATAAAATTGTAAGTCTTGAATGGGAGCTGATCTTTGTATATACTCATTTGTACCCTCATGGCAGTACTTAATATTTTTCTTATTCGAAATTTGTGTAAGAAGTTAACAAAATAAAAGATTTGTTGATAATAAATTATAAGCAATTTATCATGCATCTATTATTATTTTCATTATGACGACATTTTGGTAAAAGAGATTATGATGTGTTTTTTTGTGTAAAACCTTTCCTTAGATTAGATTTTCGGCATTATAATTTATAGATACAAATTAATATATCAAAATTATTAATATTATGTTATTATACTTCATAGCTGATTTTTCTTTATCTGCAATTTTAAGTTTAATATGCTGTGGAAGTCTTTTAACTATTGCCTACAGGCACCATGAATCGATCTGCGGTTATGTCTGGCAAGCAGTCCAGAAAGTTGATTTTTTTTTTTTTTTTACTAATACGAAATGGTAATCACATGCTTTTACTAGTCAAAACGTGATCATCAACTTATGAAAACGTATTTATATAAAAAAAGAGTTTAACATTGTAGCGTTTCATTAATGAGATTTATATGTCTGTGTCTGTCTCTGGCAGCTGTCTTCATTAATCAATTTATTAGTGCTGATTATCCAAATATATATACGATGCTAGTTAGTTTATATTGATCTTCAATTTCTTTCTTTTTTTTTTTTTACCATTCTGGTAAATACTTTTCGAACTCTGTAGTAATAATAATAGAAAGATAGGTGGATTTTGCAATAAGATTAATACAAAATTCCCATATAATGAATGTGCGATTCAAAATTTGTCCAGATGTAATGCTTACTTAATCCCTTTTTGTTATACGAATGCAAATACATAACGATATTATTAAAAAGTGGTTTATTTTCAATGGAAATAAAATTTCTGTTATGTTTTGATGAAAAAATTTTAAAGAAAATTCTTTGCTTCAAAGAAGTTTTTTTAAAGGGTGTGGCACATCTTTTACATCTACTAAATGTTACGATTTCCTGTAATAATTACGGATGGGAGACAAAAATTACGAATTACAGTATATTTTTTCAATTCCTTCTATTAGCTCACGCTCTCTCCCTATATATATCTTGTTCAAATTTTCAATCGTTCATAAAATACTTTTTTTTTCATCCACTCAAGTTCAAATACATTTTTTTGAACTTGTAGTGGATGACACTTGATGTTAATACAGTTTTTTCAAATATTAATTTATTCATTAAATTTAATTAATTTGCCACTTAATATTGTGATTCTGTCATATGTATATACATATTTATATTAATTGTAATTAAATAAAAAATAACTAACATAACTTTTTTTATTGTTGACCTAAGTAGGTGTTGACTTTTTATTTTTTTTTTGTAATACTTGTTTTTTTTTTTTTAATTTTCTCGTCCGTGTGTATTGTTATATTTTCTGAGACTCTGATGATGGATGATCTTTCTGTGAAACCTGGCACTTCTGGGCTCTGGGTAAAAAAAATATTAGAAGTTCCCGGATATTCAATATTAATTTTGACTGGAAAATAGACAGAAAAAAAAAAAATACAGTTGAAATAATATTACATTGATATTATGGAATAGTATTTTATTGCTATTATTTTAGAATAGAGTTTTGTATAATAATAAAGTGTTTCGAGTTCAATTTTGATTTTGAAATTTTAAAATTTGAATTTATATTACAATAAATATTTGATTAAGAAAGCTGGAAAATATATTTTTCTACGTTTGCAATCTTAAAATTTCTTGTGCTTCTTTCTTGTTTTCTTTCATTTTTTAAAGTATATTAAATCACATGAATATATTTTGAGTAATATCATTTTTTTGTATTAAATTAAACTTATAAATTAAAGGTTTATCAAAAATTTTTTGCACAATTTAAATACCTTTTTTTTTTTTCAATGCGTGGTAAAAGATGTATGTATGTTTTTTTTTTGAGGATGGAAGTATATTCAGAAATTATTAAACGCCCCGCCCGAAGGCTTTGGATGGAAGTATATACTTTATTCTTTTTTATATAAAATTGAATGTTATTTATTGCAGTTTTTAAAAAGTCGAGAAATTTAATTTTATTGACTTTAAATGCAATACCTGTTGTACAAACCTAGTACCAATTGTCAACTAGCAATAAATATTACTCTTGTTATTGCATGTACGTAAGCAATAAATGCCATTATTATTATTGCGATTTTTTAAAATTCATATTTTCTGTTAGAAATATGATTTAATTTAAATTTATCGAATAATTTTCTCAATTCAAGCTTATTAAGTTAAATTAATGTGAGCATTTATAGTAATACAGTAATGTAACTATATTTATATAATAATTATGTTGGTTAATTGGATATAGAGGATTATTAATTATTAACTAACTAATTTCAAGGCACTAAAGTCCATGTTGGGCCATGGCCTCCCTAAAAATACGACTCCAAAGTCGTCTGTCTCGAGCTTTGGTTTTTCAATTTGTAATCTTCAGATCTTTTTCCACTTTATCAATCCGTCTCTTGTTTTGGACCTTCCTTTTTTTTTTTTTTCTCTGGTCCTGAAAGTCCTTTTCTTATTTCATCTGTTGGAACGATGACCGAGTGGTTAGCACTCTGGCGCTCGGTATCACAGGTTTCGAATTCGAATCACAGCGGTGCCATGGATGTTTGTAGTGGTTCGAAATCCACTTTGAAGCGTAGCTCCTGGTTTGATATGACTGTTGGGCTCAGGACTGACAGCCCTTTCCCATAAAACGAGAACATTATCAGACTTCTCACCCACATGATTCCCAAACTGTAAAGGGTCAACTCAGCTCTAGGCGATGTGTGTGGTGTAGTAATAGTTTAAAATAATGTTTTAAGTTAGTTTTCAGTATTTTTCTGAATACCTCTCATATTTTTAACGTGTAAAAGGCTTTACTAATAATTATAGCATGGAATTAATTTTTAGAAATTAGTGCCTTTATATTAATTAATTAATTAGAGCCTTTATATGTCTCCCTTGATAGCCTTTATATGAATTTGGGCATGTCTGACATTTGCGTAGGAATGTAGTAATTTGGAGGGAGAGAGGAAAAATCTTAACAGGTGGTCTGGTATTATTTTTCTTCAACCCACCTGTATTTTTCTTTCCCTCTTTTAAAATTTATCTATAAATTCTTGCCCTTATTCCACTCTAAATACCCCCTTGTCTAACGAAATCATTTAAACATCCCTTGAACCCCCTCCCCCTTTCAACTCATTAACTTGGTCCAAATCACCAGCGAGGAATTTTCTTAACAGTTGTCACATCACTCGCTCACCACAATTTTCAACCTCCATGAAATATTCATTTTTGGATCACATAACAGCCTTCATTAAAAGTCCCCACTCTTCAAAAAAAAAAAAAAAAAAAAAAAAAAAAAAGTAAAATAAAATAAGACCAAGTATACACATAACAGAACTTTTACAGCTCTCCTATAAAAGAAGAAGCAATTTTTTTTTTATTTTTTTTAAAGACGCTCGCGCACATAATTGCACTTGATGAGGTAATAACCTACGAGGACATCTGAGTTGACTGCGACCGTACCCTGTCGGAGAAAAATGTTGACTCTTATTTCTTAATTCTGCATGGCAGCACCAGAGAACCAAGAAGGGGGAAAAAAATAATAATAAATAAATTATTTTTAACGTCGAGCTCGTTAACCGTCTTACACAGTGGAAAGTTTATAATTTTGAGTCTTGTCCAGATGTTAAACGATGTCCTAGCTTTCCAGATTCATGAATTTTTCATCAACCTAGGGTATTTGTTAACAAGTGTGGGTTACAAGACTATAAATCTTAAATGTATTCTATTTTTTTTTCCCCTGTCTGTCGCCCTCATTTTAGGGAAGGAATGTATCTTTTCTAACGTAGTTACGTGTTTCGTCTATTGAAATATGTGTTTCGCGAAAAGTAAATTAATAGTTAATGTTATACTGGAAAAATATCCACAAGAATATGTATATAAATGATTTCTTCATTAATGCAACAAGTTGTCTACTTTATTTATTTTTTTATATTTCTTTCTTTCTTATGTTTAGTTAGTGAAGAATTTGTTGTTAAAAGATAAATATTCTTATTTCTTTCTACATAATACTTTTGTATGTAAAAAACGTTGCATACTAGCACAAAATATTGAATTATAAGCTTCAATACTTCGATACGTGAAATTCTTTGTTTTCATTTTTGTGATATTTTGTACTAATTTATTTTACAAGAATTATATATTTATATATGTGTATTATATATTTTTATAATTTTTTTGTAAAAATCTTTAAATTAATTTTAACTTTTTTTTTCTAATTAAAATATTTTTATTTAAAAAATTTTAATTTGTGCCCTTGACCTTGAAGAACTAAAATAATGATTTCGCTTTCAAGAATATACAATAATCATAATCACTGTCAAAAAAAAAAAAAAAAAAAAAAAAAATGCAGTAATTTTAATTGGTTTAAAAAGTATTCAGCATTGCAATCAAATATTATAAAAAAAACAATAAAATAAATATATAATAATTATAATAATATATAATTTGAAATAACACATAAATGAATGCAATACAATCAAATATGCAAATGCCAAGAAATGCATGCAAATAAAGACAGGGAAAATGCCAATCGGACAAAAGTAAATGATTAAAACGTTTAAAATTAAGTACAAAACAACGCAAATTTAGAAGAAGCAAATTTAAATTTGAATTCCCAAACTATAAATAAAAATAACATAAGGAATAATAATTATTAACATTATATAAATTAACTATTTATTTATTACTATTGTAATTTGTATAATATTTGTTACATAAAAATATTGTGTAAAAATAAGGTTTTGGCAATGTTCACATTAAAAACATACCCAAACAGAAATACGTATTCTATTTGAAAATAAAGGTTTATTTATTTTTTTAACAAAATCTATTGAAATATTTGAAATGCTTTACTTTATTGTTTGCATTGTGTATATAATTTGTAATTTCTTTCTATTTCTAAGAATGATTAGAATTATTAAGAATCTCAGATTAATTAAGAAAAAGAAAAGAATTTCAAACTAATTTAATAAAACTTACTGAAAGTCATGCTTTCAAATCTTTGCACTGTGCTGCCATCTAGTGTGATGATCATTAAATTGATTTTTTTATGGAAATATATATTAATCATTTTCTTTTACTGCAGGCATGCTATGGGTTTAATTTCTAAAGGTGAAAGTTTAGAACTTTGTGACAAAGTCTCTGCTTCCTCATTTTGCAGGTATGATTGATTTCAATACTATTCAGCTTCATGTTTTTGTTTTTACATGTTCTTTAAAAATATATATATATATTAGTATTTAATTAATTATTTTATTGTTCTTTTTAACAGGGAGACGACTTCCTGTGTTGATTACTAGAAGTAAAATGGCACCTTCTTTAAAAATTGCAACAAAATTTGTTGAACAAGGACGTATCCTTTCTAATATTTAAGAATTACATTTTTAATTTTTTTCTTTTTCAATAACTTGTTTTTATACATTTTTATTTTTGATTGTAAGGCTAATTTTGTATGGTTAAAAGTAATTTTTAACTTTTCAAAAATTTCTTTATTGTTTTTATAAGAATGAACTCAATTTTATGTCCAAGCTATAATCCTATTGTTGAAAAATTTATTTCAAAAAGTAAAAAAAAAAAAAAAATAATAATAATAATAATAATAATAATAATAATAAAAGAATGATATGAAAATATTGTTATTAAGAAAAAAAATATTTTCAATGCTTTCTTTTATAGGAAAATTAAGACAAACAAATTTCTAAAATTTCTATTAAAACTTTTTTTTTAAAACTTTTAGTAAATAATTACTTGTATTTACGATGCATTCTTATATAACATTGAAATAACACAAATATTTTTGTGTTGTGAAATTTGTATCATGAATAACAAAATTAAATGAATAAATTTTAAAACAAAATAATTAAAAAAAAAAAAAAAGTTACAAGATAATACTTTAAATTATGTGCATGCATGTTAAATGAAATGATTTATTTTTAAAAAAATATCTCCATTGCAAAATTAATGCCAAGGACTGATATTTTTACCACTTTCTTTTGAGCATTGAATTTTTATGTTCTTGTTTTTAAAAAATATTGCCATTAATTTTTTTTTAATGGTGCTAAGAGTAGATGAAAAAAACAATGATTGTGATTACAAGCACTGTATAATTTTTTTATATATTTTAATGTGCATTTTTATCAAAAAAAAATTCTTAACATAAATGATTAGATGTTCGTATTGGACCCAATGTTGTTATGGATCCTGCATTTCTAGTAACTAAAAATATGGAAGATTTTGTTACTTGGGTTGATAACTGTGCTATTAAAAGGCACATTGCAAACTACAATGAAGAGGTATGAATTGAATCAAATTTTTTTGATATATGTTTTTAATACGAAGCATTATTATATTAAAAAAAGTCCAAAATTTCCTGATGATTTTAAAATTTAATATTGACTAGAGAACAATTTGAACTTAATGGAAAGCTTTATTTCAGCAAATGAAAATTTAGTTACGAAATTTGTTCATAGATGGCGCTGTTGCGTAAAAGTATCATAAAGCATTCGAAATTTTAAGATGCATAGAATGTATTTTGTCAAAAGCATTTATTTTATTCAGTCCATTATCATATTACAATGTGTGCGGACGTGAATCACGTTCAAATGATGCTCGCTTTCGATGTACGTGGTCAATTTTTTTGATGTTTTATTTGTTTTTAGGCCACATTGTCATCTATGGACAGAACATGTTTTTTTGGGGGGAAAGAATTTTATCGTGACAATCATTTTAATCTATATATTGCTTTCTGAAACCAATTATTTTAACTTATTTTTAATTTTTAAAATATGCCAGTATCTTTAATCACGTCTTGTATTTAAAGTTTAATCTAAATTTCTAACATTTTATTTTACTGATATACATAATTTTAATTATTTTAGGTTTAATAAGATATTTGTAATGAGATAATGTATAATTTTAATATTTTTAAATACTTTTCTGGTATTGATTCATTTTTGCATTAGTGTTCATATTTTTGTGTAATATTTATAATTTTATATTTTTAATTTTTTTTTCATATTTGTGTTTTCTTTTTTTTTTTTTCAGTTGGATGATTTTGACCTCATGTGAACCAAAAAATGCTTTGTTTTATATCATGCTTGTAAATAAATTGTTTTTCAGTTATTTGTGTTTGTTTGTTTTTTTTTTTTTTTTTTTCTTTCTAAATTTTCATATTTCAACCTGTTTTCCTCCCATCAGATGACATACTTTAAAATAATGATAAAAAAATGTATGTCTTTAAAGGTTCATCTGTTACCACAAAACAATTTACATCTATCTTTAAAAATGAAAGATAATTATTAAAATTTCTTTAAAAAACCCTATTATTTATTTTACTTATTATAACTTATATTTCCCAGCTTAAATATTTTTTGTTTATTTATGTTTTTAAAAAAAACTTAATTTGTACAATCATAATATTGAGAATGTAAAAAGGTTCTCCATGCCATTTTTTAAAAAATATTTTTAATTTTATCCTTGAGAGATTCAAAGCACTCAATGCTTGCTACTGAATATTTTAATTGCAAATCATTGGTCACATTTCTTATTCTGTTGATTAATCCTTTTTTATAATATTTAAAGTACTTAATATTAAGACATTTCACATTCAAATATTTCTTTGGAATTTTCTTTCTTAAACCTTTCTTTGTTGAGAGTTAATTTTTATTTGAAAGCCTTCATTTTATCTATTTGTGTGAGAATATTTTTCAAAATTTACCACTAATTTTTTCCATTCTTTCTGAGAATTTGATTAACAACTTGTAAAACTAGTTATGGTGCACCTTTGATTATATCTGATACCCCCGTTTAAAAAATCAATGGTCTAAAATAAATATGTTTGCATCTTTTTTTTTTTTTTTTTTTTTAATTTCAATTGTACATAACATGAATTTTTGGTTATTATTTTATTTTTATTTAAGCATATTTTTCTGTGTAAAATAATTTCGTGATCTGTTTTAAATTAAAGATTATGGCATTAATACTAATATTTAATTCAAAGGAAAATAAGGATTATACTATAAGCATTAAATTATTCATTATGATGTTTATTTGTTATAGCTATCAAAACTATCAAACACATTTATTTTTGCAATTGTTTGAACAAACAGTTTTGAAAAAATACCATGCCAACTTTTATGGATCTTTATAAGGTAAAAAGAACCCTAGATATTTAGGTATGCAAGTATTGTGGTAATTGATGTAATGATGACGAAAGTGGTTTTACAAATCAAGAATGGGAACAACAATGATATTATTTTTATATTTATATCCGTGTGATATTGAGGTTATTAAGAAATTTTCACGTTCCTGGCTTTTTTCTCATATTACGGTTAAGTCGATAAAGGTGACAAAATTCCAGAACATCGCCAGTCTGTCTTCAACAGTGCCTCTTGTATTTACACTGCTTCTTCTAACAGGTGGGCTGAAAAATCCGTAGGCTGACACATAAATGGCGCTACTAGTTTTAAATCCATATGATTTTAGTTAGCCCTAACCTTCAAATGACATTGTATAAATTTGACAGCTGTTGCACTATTAGTATGTTAGTGTTAGCATTTTTAGTGAAGCAACTTTTGTTAGTTTGACAAAATGGATAAAAGGAATTTCGTGTGTTTATAAAGCATCGCTTTTTGGCAAAATAAAAAAAAAAAAATACTATTGAAGCCAAGGCTTAGCTTGATAAACATTATTCGGACTTTGCACCAGGAAAATCAACCGTAGAGAAGTGGTTTGCTAAATTTAATTAAAAATTTAATTGCTTAATTTAAGCTAGGCGAAATGAGCACCGAGGACGATGCACACAGTGGACGCCCCAAAGAAACTGTTACCGACGAAAACATCAAAAAAAGTCCACAAAATAATTTCTGATAACCGTAAAGTGAAGTTGAATTAGATAGCTGAGACCCTAAAGATATCAAAGGAACGTGTTGGACATATCGTGAATGAATATTTGGATATGCGAAAGCTCTGTTTAAAGTGGGTGCCGCGCGAGCTCACAATCGACCAAAACAACAACGAACGGATGATTCTAAGCAGTGTTTGGAGCTGTTCAATCGTAATAAACCGCCTTTTGCGTCGATATGTGACAATGGATGAAACATGGTTCCATCATTTCACACCGGAGTCCAATCGACAGTCAGCCGAGTGGACTGCACGTGATGAACACTAAAAATTCTATAACTCACATACTAATAGTGCAACAGCTGTCAAATTTATACACGTGTCTTTTGAAGGTTAGGGCTAACAAAAATCATATGGATTTAATACTAGTAGCGCCATCTTAGTTTCAGCCTATGAACATTTCTGCCCACATGTTACAGCTGTCGATGGCTTAGTCCTAACTTTATTATTTCAAATGCATTAATGAAGAAAACTCACTTTAATATCTTTCGGTATTGGGAAAAGGAGCTTTTTAGGAAGTTCATCAAGATGTTATTCAAAATTCGTTACGAATTTAGAAAGTTATTAACAGCATTATCTTAAGATATTCCGTTAAAATTGACAAAAATAGCTGATGGCGAAGTCGGCAAAGGTGGTATCAATATGAAATGGCTAATTTAGAAAATAAAGTTAATCATAATTGTATTTATAAATAAAAAAAAAAAAAAAAAAAAAAAAATCATAAAACATTTCAGTTTGCAGGTTATTATTTCATGTTGAAAATTTTATTTTTTATTTCTAGAATGTCAGACATAAATTGCTACAAAATGTATAGAATCTCATCGGTATTAAAATCACTCAAAAAAAAAAAAAAAAAAAAAAATTACTGTCGCATTTCTTCTATTTGATTACACACAAGCGTTTATTCAATCTTTGATTTAACTTGGAGACTCCAGACTTTTGTATTGACGTTTCCACCAACCTGGCAAGTCACAAATGCATCACCATACTGCGATTTTCATTAAAAATTCAGGTACTTCATCGAAACTAGGGATTGCAATATCGGACCAAAAATTCAATACCGGTATTCAGTATTTTTTAGATCTTAATACCGGGATACTGGTTTTAATAACGGTAGTAGAAATTTTAGAAAAAGAAATAAAACATAGGTGTTTTTTGTTTTATTTGCCAGTTTTATTAGAGAATGTAAATATATCACAAAAAAATTTGTAACTTATAAATTATAACAGGTATATAAAGAATCACAAAAAAAAGCAAAGGAACATCTTATTTATTTGAATAAAAAAAAAAAGTGAAAATATCACTATTCAGTCTGTGGTACTATTACAAATTTTTGAAATGTTATCTTAAAAAACATAATGCATCAATTGTACTATCATTAAGCCCAGAACGTAATTTTGTGCAAAAATGACCAGCTGTCGAAAACTCTTTCAGCATCTATGCTAGTTGGTGGTACTGTTAGCAATGTGCGATATACTTTTTGCAAGTATTTACCTCTGAATCGCTTGTCTTCAAATAAATCTATTTCTCGTCGGATTGTTTTGAATATAGCTAATTTCAGTATTGTATTTGTGTTTGTTGAAATTGTTTTAGTTATCGCCAATTCTAATTTTTGTTCAACAGACAATTCCTTTTCACTATCGACATTAGTGTCATCATAATCTTCGGTAACTGTACAGAATTCTTCTGAATGTGGATAGGTTTGTGCGCAAAAAATGTTAAGAAATTTTACTATAAACTTGATCAAATTTGAATTGGTTAGTCTCTTTCCTTCGTTTTCATTCTCACAGATAAGAATTCTAAATTTCTATTAAATACCGAAAAAAACGGTATTTAAACTTGTGAATACCGGTATTACAAAATTGTACACATGGCTCAAAATACCGGTATTCGGTATACCGATATTGCAATCCTAATCGAAACGTAAAATGACATATAAAATTCGAAAATATTGAACATTTTTAAATATTCGTTGTGCAAAAAAAAAAAAAAAAAAAAAATCAGACAGACAAGGGTTTTTGCATATGATGTGCTTTTATCCTTAAAGTGCAGTGATATTGTTTTGATGCTTTTTATCCATTTAATTTATTTTTAAAAAATTTCTCTCAAGAGCTTTATAATACTTAATATTTATTTACAAAATAATTGAGTAACTATTAAATAATTTTAATAAAAAAAAAGTTCTAAATTAAAATTAAAATTATTCTAAAATATCTTTCACCAAGACAATTTTATGTCAAAGTGAAAATGAGATTTTCAGTCAAAAAAAAATCGGTATTCTATGTTTTTTTTTTTTTTTCATTTCCTACTATTAGCTCACACTCTCCCCTATATATATCTTGTTCAAATTTTCAATCTTTCATAAAATACTTTTTTTTATCCACTCAAATTCAAATACATTTTTTTAGCTTGTAATGGATGACACTTGATGTTAATACAGTTTTTCAAATTTTAATTTAGTAATTAAATTTATTTAATTAATTTTCAGTTTTTTTTTTTTAGATTTAAGTTGCACATATCTACCAATAGATGGCGCCAGATAAACTCTAAAAAAATTAATGAAAATTATTTATAAAGGACTTTCTGCAATAGAGTGGAAAAAAAGTAGGAATTGACTTAAAAAAAATTTTTTTTATAACACTTGTTTATTCTATACCTTTTGTTCTTACCTTAAATTCTACATTTTATGGGTAACTTGTATATCGGTCAGGCGATTATAATTTTTCATTTGTTTAATTAAGGCGATCTCGCTCCGTCTTCCTGCCAGAAACAAGCCACGTTATCTCTGGCTGTGAGTGACATCTGGTCGTAAATGGAGTCCGTAAGAATCCCTTTGATGTGTGGAAAAAGCCGACTCTGGTTAGAGCGGAGTCGAGTCACATGACATACACGTAGGGTTGTGAAAAACCGATTTGCAATTTGTTAGCGAGTCTGCTTCAATTGTTCTCGTCTCTTGTGTAGGTGGGACTAGGGATTGCAATACCGGATACCGGTATTTTTAGCCATTTGTACAATTTTGTAATACCGGTATTCACAAGTTTAGATACCGGTTTTTCGGTATTTACTAGAAATTTAGAATTCTTATCTGTGAAAAAATGTATGAAATTCTTATTCTTATCTGTTAAAACAAGGTTGTAGTTGTGAAGAAAGTGTGTAATATTTCGATATTTTTTTAAATTGGTGAGTTTGTTATTCGCATTGTATTTGTATATCATACTTTAGAAATCAAAATATTTTTCAGATTTATTACATATACACTCATAAATAATACCTCATAATAATGAATAAGAATAACTTTAAAGAACATAAAAAAACAGTTGATAATATTTCGGTTTGGTTTCATTATTTCTATGATTTAAAAATAGAGTGGCACAATGTAAAAAAATGTTTAAGAGTTATTGAAGTGAATGAAGTACAAGCGGACTCCATACACATGTAAAAAAAACATGATACAAATTTTGTTAAAGAGGAAAGAATCTAATTGCGATGAAGATACAAACTTAAGCTCAGTTCTAAGCCCAAGCCATCAGGGAGTTTAGATAATTTTGAAAAAAAAAAAAAATAATTTGGATGAAATTATAAGTAAAATGACAGCACCAATGACATTTCTACTACCATTAAAAACCGGTATCCCAATATTAAGATAAAAAAATACCGAATACCGGTATTGAACTTTTTGGTCCGATAGTGCAATCCCTAGGCGGGGCTAAAGGAATTAAAGACGATCGGAGGTCGTAAAGCAGCGTCCAGACTAGAGCGGGTAGTTCTTGTGAATCAGTTATAAACCGTTTTGCCCTAAGAATGAGTCAACTGTTTCGCACCTCTCCAACAAATTCGGTTTTTCTCATGCATCAAAACGCCATTTCGCGTGGACGCCATTTTCGATCAGCTGTCATTCGCAGTGAGAGATAACGTGGCTTGTTTATCGGGATCAGACAAAGACACGCGAGAACTAATCGCTTGTAATTGAAGTCATTTGAAAAATCAATATGTTTTTGTCATAAATATTAGAATATTTTATACACTTGAAGCAAATCTGGTAAAAGCAGCCACAAAATATATACCACCACTCATAACACTTCATGCTATAGTCATATGTGATAAAAACTTACACAATATTTACAAAATTTAGTTAAAATCTAAGCAAATAGACTTTTGAAGGATTGTTACATGATATTAATACGAATTAAAATTTGTTGTAAAATAATTGTAAATTACGAAAAGAGTTTACATTTTCTTAAATAATAATTGAAATTAAGATTTATTTCTGTTTTATAAATGCAGAATATTTTTTTTCAAATTAAGTAAAGTTTTTAACCTTATTCCTCTTTTAAATATTGTAATGCACTTTAAAAAAGAAAGGAAAATTTAATTTAATTGGAAATTAATTCTAAAAAGAAGATCATGTGAACTTTTGTTATTTTAAATAATTGATAAAAACTACCATCTAACTTTTTTAAAATGAAATCAATTATTTCAAATAATATCGAGTTTACAAAAAATACTATAAACTGATACGATTTTTTTTTTTTTTTTTTTTATTATTCCGAAGACCATCTTTATTATTTTTCTGCATTTCATTTGGATTCATTTTTGAATAATAGTTGCATTTATGTTTACACCTTCATTTTGGAAATACATAGATACATTTTTGATTTTATTACTTGAAAATTTTTTTTTATTTATTTTTCATTTTTTATTTTATAATATTTTTAAAGCAAGAATATAAACAACATTTAAAAAAAAAAGTTTTTAAGTATGATGTAGTATACTTGCAGCAATAGAACTGATATCTATCAATTAGAAGAATGAATCTTAAAAGTAGCTGTGAATAATTAAAACAAGCAGTTTTCGACAAAAAACAAAATTAAATAAATAAATATCTATCTATTATTCTATCTTTATTTGTCTTTTGTGAATGATTCAGACGAAAAGGAAAAAGAATAACAATAAAAAATAAAGTTGTTCGTAATTTTTTATCGTTTGGAAATTATTTTTATAATTATTGCATAGTTCGACTGTGAAAAACATGGAATAGTAAACATAGCTTAACAGCGGAAATGGACGAATCGATTACTTGATAGAGGTGGCAGTCAGATATATATACACGATGCAGAGCTGCTTTGAAAGAAAAAATACAGTAGTTAGTGTTGAATTTTTTTCATTAAGTAAATTTTTTTAATATCGTGTTATCTAAAAATTTTAATTATAAAAAATTAAAATTCTTATTGCAAATAAAATCCCTCTAATTGACATTTCCTCCCCTTTTTTATTACTCTTTTTGAATCCTTCCGACTTGGACGTTTGCCAATTTTCAATGCCACTATAATAATATTATAGCGCTTTTATTTTGATTGAATGCTCGATAATTAACGACTTAGAATTCATCTTTTAAATCATTCTTCTTTCCTTCTACAAAGAATTAATATAATATATTATATTACATTTTCTTTTAAATTTCTTAATTACTTCTTGCGATATAATACTTGCAATTAATTTTTTTTTTTATTCAGTTTTAAAATATGTCTCTTTTTTTTTTTTTTTTTAATTTTTGTCAAAATATATTTTTTTTGTGATTATTTTTGTGGGCAACATTATCATTTCTTTCTCATTTATTCTAATTCTTATGCATTTCATAATTTGCAAGAGTTTATTGAAATTACTCATTATTTAAAATTCTTTTTTTTTATATTTATTTTCCGATGTGAAATTATTAAATTTAAATATAATAGCAATATATTTTGCCCTTATACTTATGCTATGATATCAATTCAGGTGTTATAAGAAATTTCATAACAAATCTTATTTAATAATGGAAGTGGATAAATCAAATCTGGTATGAAATCTTATGTTTACTATTATTCTGTTACGCATTTCTGATTTTATATTCTATATCTTGTGAAATCCGTTTTTTTTTTTTTTTTTTTTTTAAATCTTATTGTAAGAAAACTTCGAATCATTTGATTATTATTCTGAATTTTGTATGAGAATGAGTCAATAACATTTTTAAATTTTAGATAAAATTATTCTTCCAGAAGTGCATATTGAAGATTTTCTTTATTTAATATTATCTATGTTTTTAAATATTTTTATTTAAAGTTCCAAGATTTAAAATATTTTTTAGAAATATTCTGAATATCCCATAAATAATTAAAACATTAAAAGCAACTGGAGAAAAATGAGATTAAGGATAAAGTTCATATCGAATTGTTTTCAAAAGAATAAACAGTACTGGATAAATAAAATGGCGCATTCCTCCTGTTGTGTGATATATTTTTCATGAATTTTTTTTTTTCTTCCCTCATGAAAAATTTTTTAAATATTTTTACAATAATTTTTTAACTTAACATCTGCAAATTATAAGTAATTTTTTTTTTTTTTTTGAAACTGACAATTTTAAATTACGAACAATATATTTTTGAAATATTCAATGCAATGGATCGTCTCAGATAAATTATTTTTCAATTAATTATTATTCATTTATTTTGGAAAAAAATAATTAAGTAATTAGTTTGAATAAATTTCAAATAATATTTAATCGTAAAAATTTTCTAAAGTTATTTTACTTTATTATCCAAATGCTTCGTAACATTGATATTTTGCAAAAATAATTTGTAAAATAATAAATTCTATACAAAAATAAATTCTACATGATTTCAATTTTTTTTTTTTATGGATTCTGTACTTTTAAAATAAAATTATTAATATAAAAAAATTAAATTATTAAAAATTATTAAATATTATTCATGAAAAATTAAATTATTAAAGATTTTTTAAATTTAATTAATAATTATATATTAATTATCAATAAAAAATTTTAAGATTAAATTGTTATTTTAAAAATTATATTTTTGTACGTAATGATTCGAAATACAATATATATAATGCATATGATTCGAAATACAATATACATAATATAAATTGAGTTCCATAAAATTTTGTGGACGAAAGCTTCAGAGTAATCTGAAACTTTTTAATTTTTCAAGTAAATTATATCTTACTCATATTTACGGTGTTCTATAATAAAATCACGATATATTTAAAAAATTTAAAATACAGAATAAAATAATAATGAATAAATAAATATTATTTTCATGCATACAAGTTTATATAAAACATATGCTTACGTGCTGCCATCTATTTTACGGTTATGTAGGAGAATGAAAACATCTTAAAATAGAATTATTCTTATTTAGAATTATTAGCATAGTTGTTATAATTTAATAGCAATATTTTTTTTTAATTATAAATTATGAAATATTCTAAACGAAAGCTAAATCAGAAGTAAAGAATGGAACTAAAACATACTTTTGGAATAAGAAACATGAGAGAAAGTTTTACAAGTCTTTCAAAAGAAACTTTATACTCTGGCTTAATTAAACTGAGAATAGTTTTTCGTGAAAGAATAAGAAATAATTCATATATATTTTATATATTTAGTAAATATAAAAATATATAATATGTATAAAAAGGAAAACTAGGAATCCGTCATATAAGACTCTATTGTAAAAAATTCATTTAAAAATTAATAATTAATTAATAAAAATAATATAGTAATTGGAAATTTTGTTCAATCAAATTAAGTTTGATTTGAAATACTATGGTATTAAAAGCAGACATTTTCTAAACAATTTTTATAAGCAGAAAAAAAAAAAAATGTTTTTTTTTTTTTTAATTATAAAAGAACTAAATTTTTTGACAAATTAAAAACATAAATTTCCATGACAAATGCTAGATTTAATTATAAAATAATGCTAATTAAATTAAGTAAACAAGTTATGTTTTTTTTTTTCTCCACCAAGGCGAGGATCATCAATACTTAAACATAATATTTTATTTCATGTCTTTTATTTACCAAGTTTAAGTTTATTTTTATAAGTACGCATTTACGAAAATAAAATGAAATTTATCTTTATTTTCCTGTTAAACGTATATTATCCATGATAATTTCCATTTCTATTTTATTATTTGCAGATTAATTTGGTACCTTAATAAGAATATATTATATTACTAAAAATTTAATAATATGTTTTATTCCAACAGATAAAATCCGATTTGGCATACCTCCAAGAATATATTACATAAATGTTTTTTGTTTACCTCCAATAACAAAAAGTCTCCAAATTTCATTGCACTCCTAAACTAAGATTTGGCCATTTTTATTGGTAATTTGACAATTAAGATTTTTTCCTTATTTTTAAACATTTTTTTCAAGTGGTTGCAATTAATCGATTAGTATATTTTATTTATTTATTTACTTTACTGCGGCCTACAACAATCTAAATATTACGCCAACCGTAAAAAATTTGCCAACCACGAAAAATCTCAAATTATCATAAAACTTAATTTATCCAAAACTAAATAATATGTATTGTTTTAATTTTAACGAACGATTGAATTTCAGAAATTTATTTTTGGATGTAAATTGAGGCAGTGAATAGGAGGGCACATACACATACAATCTTTGAGAAATATACATATAAACTAGCACATACAACTGTGTCCAAAAAGTAAGACCTGTTTTTAATTTAAATTTGCCGGGCATAAGTTATTTCAATTTTTTTTTTTTTTTTTTTTAGGTTGTTGGCAGTGTCCTTGACATCTGTGTGAAATTTTACGTCAAGATATTAATTAGTGCTTGAGTTACGCTTTGTTTTGTGAGATGCTAAAACTTATTCCGGCGGTTTTTGAAATGTATCTTCAATCGACTCAAAACGGTGTCCCCGGAGTGGTCTTTGAGTTTAGGGAATAGCCAGAAGTAGCACGATGCTAAATCAGGTCAATAAGATGGTTGTGAACGATATGGGTTTAATTTTTGGCGAAAAAGTCACGAAGAATCAATGCAGTGTAAGCTGGCGCGTTCAGTGTTTTCGGTACCAATCGAGATTTGACGCGTTTGAGGCCCAAAACATCTTTTAAGATGGAATTTTGAAATTTCAACATCATCAGCAAGGTCTCTAATTGTAATCGGGTTTGCAAGCACCAAATCTTTAATTTTTGGACGTGAGCTTCGTCGATTGAGGTTGGTTGTCGACCAGCGTCGTCTTTAATGCGTTCTCTGCTTTCTTTAAACTGTTTTTACCACTTTTAAATATTTATTTTCGATATAGAATAAAAAGTTCAAATAAACGAAATATTCAAAATATTCAAATAAACGAAATAAACGAAATATATTTTGAAACAAAATATATAATTTCGTTTATTTAAATATTTTCAAATTTCGTCCATTTAATGAAAAAATAAGTAATTTCAAATTCAATAATGACTAAATTTCGTTATATTCATTTAGAATTCCCGATTTCTCGATAAGAACAATAACAAACGATAACTTTTTTTTAACGCATTTTTTATAATTTCTTTTTTTTGGTGGATTATAGATTCATTGAAGTATCGAAACGAAACAGAAAAAAAAAGGCTTTCTCTTCTTCTTGAAATATTTAGCTACTTATGCTTCTCTTTTGATCCAAAATAAATTTACAAAATTTTCTGACCATCGATAAATATAATTATTTCTCTTAACACATAAGGTTTAAAAGTAATCCTGCCTTACACATACGCCTTAAAATGTTTTAAAAGAAGAATTTAAACAATGTAACTGCCATGCATTATGATTTAAACGCTTTTTTTTTTTATTTTTAAATTTTTTAATTAAATAATTAAATTTTTATGGCTAATTTTTCTTATGTTCATATTTTATTTAATTTGTTTCCTAATATATTGATATTTAATTTATCTCGTATTTGCCTATCATTTGCTATCACATATATTTTCGTATGCAATACATTAAGTAAGTTATTGCTTAATGTATTACGTGATGCTATTTTTTATATACTCAAAGTTATCTCTGTTATGACGTGTGACTGCTGATAAATGTTTGTACGCATAACAAATATTTAGCAATCTGTTGTAGTAAATAAGATATATATATTATTTTAATTAATTTTCCTTATAGCATATAAAAAAATTATTTTAGAATTTCAATCAATTTTTAAATGAAGAAGTTTTATTTATATCAATACTTATATGTTTAAAATAATTAGAAAATAATTTATTTTTTTTTAATTCACTAATACATTTTTTGTTTGCTAAAACGTGTTTTTTTAAATATGTGTTGGTTGATATAAGTCAATAAGAATTGAAAACATATTAAGATACTTATGATGAATTAATCTTTTTATTATAATAATCTCTTTAAATTTATACCAATTTTTGTAAAGGTTAGGAAAACAATTTAGGATGTATTTCGATTATTTAAAATTCGGCATTAATTTTTATTTAAAATTCGATCTTAAAAAAATTACATAATTTCTGTAGTATAATAAGTATTAAATATTTTTGATACAGAATCCCTCCTTCCTTTCTTGCTCGTGAACGAAATGAAGTGAAGTGACGAAAATTAGGAATTTTGAAACAATCATATATAACTTTAAAGATATTTCAATGCACTCTGTCTCAATAAGACAGAAAAAGATTAAAAATTCTAAAACTAAAATTTAACGTCAGTATAATGATGTCCCGAAATATAATTTCCTGATTATTTTTGAAAAATTGTTTTAGGGAGTAAAGTTTGAATGTTTTAGTAAATTATCAATAAGTTAAAAGAAATAATAACGAAAAATATTTCTGCATATGTATTTTTAATTTTTTTTCCCAAACGTTCCAGGAAAAACTTTTTGTATTATCATTCTCCCTAATATGAATACTAGGATAGTACATTGATATAATTAAGAAGTAAAATTGAATTTTAAACTTTGTTTAAATAACAGTAATAATAAACTTTTGTTTTTCCAGTATACAAATGTACCGATTTTATTGTCGCTGAAATGCACGCTTTACATAAAAGTGTTTTTTTTTATTTATTTATTTTTTTTTTTTGTTGTAATATAACAAGATATTTTATCAATGTTTTAATATTTTTTGTTTTTGTTTTAATTCTTGTTTGCTAATACTCTTAAGACTTATTTTGGTTCTTAATAATAAAATTTTTTTTTTTTTTTAAAAATCTCATTTTTAAAAAAAAAAAAAAAAAATTTCGAGCTTTTTCATGCAGTGTTTAAAAGATCATTCTCTCAGTGGCGTAACAATAAGGTGGTGGCAAGACGGGTAAACTGTCACTGGCACTGGCCCGAATAGAGAGGGTATGAGTACAGGAAAGGCCTGATGATTATTATTACAAAACAAAATAAAATTTATTGATTATGTATTTAATAAATTTCAAATTACTAATGTCGTAAATTTAAAAAAAATGTGTTTCAAGATTTTAAACGTATTCATTTGCAAGAAAAATATATCGCATCTGGTAGTAATAGTAATAGAAATAGTTACGCATAGGTAATCGATTCTAGGAACTTCTCAGATTTCTCGTTCGTGAATAGGTACTTACAAAATAAAAACTGGGAATCAACGCTGGCAAGTCAGAGACTTCCAGAAAGCGGGGAAGTCCCTTGTTTCGCAGATTCTGTATACGTCATTATTATTTTTTACTTTTTGTTTCATCAGATCCGTGATCAGTCGCAAGGTTAATTAGTTGCTTGTAGAAATTACGTAACATGTCTAGTAATAGAAAGTATCTTCGTGGAAGTGAAAAACGTGAAAGATAAATGGAGTTTGAAGAAGGAAAGAAATAGGAAGTTACCTAAAATAAGTTTATAGTAATATTTTAAGAGTGAGGGTAAAAACAAACGAACAGTGCGGCGGAAATAAGAAATTAGCCAGGCCGAAAGTGATAGTATTGTAGTCCCTACAATATTGATCCAGAGCCACCACAGCCCTGTACTAGCGATACACATAACCAAATCTAAAGTGAAACGACTGAAATTGATTTCGTCATTTTTTTTTTACTGATAGGGGTCAAGGGTCATTGGTACTTAATCAAGTATTAACTGTTTGTACCTAATGGCTGAAACCTAAAGGCTTGGCTATGTTGTTTTAAGTGTCGCAATCTTTAATATTTATGGAATAAAAATATTTTGAAAGCGTTTTGAAAAATTTTAAATGAAGTGTTTCATATATATTTTGCGGTATTTGGAACCCTCGATGAAAATTTTGGAGTGTAGATTTTGAAAGAAAGCCAAATCTGGAGGTAGCTGCAAGGTTGGCGTTACGTGCTCTTTCCACCTGTGGCGTAACTGTCGCGAAGAATATGCATACCGTTAATACGTAATACCGGGTTATTTTTTTTAATACCAAATGATCAAGTGAAAAACTGTCCTTTTTGATAATGGATTCTGCAAATCTAATGAGGCCCTTAAAATACTATGTTGGAAAAAAAAATGCAAAAGGAGCATATTGCTGTCTTGGTTCAAAAAGTGGTAAACGAGTTGATAAAAGTAATGACAACTGCACCATTTTATTCCATTATTTAATTCCTTCTATTAGCTCACACTCTCCCTATATATATCTAATTCAAATTTTCAATCTTTCATAAAATATTTTTATTCATCACTCAACTTCGAATACATATTTTTGAACTTATAGTGGATGACACTTGATGTTAATACAGTTTTTTCAAATATTAATTAATAAATTAAATTAATTCATTTTAGTTTTTTTAGATTTGTATATCTACCAATAGATGGTACCAGATAAACTTTAAAAAAATGAATGAAAATTATTTATGAAAGACTTTCTGTACTATAGTGAAAAAAGTATGACTTAAAAAATTGATTGAAAATTGACTTAAATTTTTTTTTTTTTTTTTTATATTACTTGTTATTTGATACTACTCAAATATATCAAAAACAGACCAAATGTGTGAACTCTCCTGTTACTGTGTAATTCAGAAAGATGAAAATGGAACTCCTAAAGCACTTGTAATTAAAGAATCAATTTTAGGATTTCGTGTAGTTGAAGATCAAATGCCTTAATATTGTTTAAACAGGTTATAAAATCCATAACTGTCAGAAATATTTTTCTGAATAAGTGTAGTGACAAGATTATGATGAAGCTAACAATGAAAGTTAATTATGGTGGATTCAGAAATTTATAAAAGATATTGAGCCAAATATGGTAGACCTATTGCGCTGCTCATAATTTAAATTTGATTGTTAATGATGCTGTAAGAGTTTGCAGAAATGTAAACATTTTGGAACAGTACAACATATTTATAATTTTTTTGGACATTGCATCAAAAGGTGGAATATTTTATCTAATTTTTATTTCAGATAAAGAAGGAATTCTTCAACCTCATTAAATTAAATCCATTAAACATTAAATTCAACTAGATGGACAGGACGTTTTGATGGCATTTATGCTTTAAAAGTTATGTTTGTCGAAGTTCAAAAAGAGCTAACAAAAACTATTCTATTAAACTCAAAAGCAGATGAAGAAGATCGTGAACTACAAATTTATTATGTTACTGGTTTTTGATTGCAAAATTTTACAGACAATCGAGGGCAGGCCTCTAAAGCACTTCAAACTAAAACTTCTGATCTTTCAATTGCCTTAAATCTCTTTCAAGTCTGTCTGGAACAACTTGAAAAGCATCGAGATGAATTTGGAGATTTAAAAAAGCAAGCAAAAACTATGGCAGGAAAATGGTCTATCAACCCCGAATTTCCTGGAACTGGTCAAAGGAAGTTGAAACGTCATTTTAACGAAATTTGTGAAGATGAATGTTTCTACCATCCCGGAAAGCTTGTTTAAAGTGAACTTATTTTACTGTGCATGGACATCATCATTTATCGACTGAGATCGCGATTATATGAAATGAATGAATTTGTTTCCAATTTGAATGTCTTGCAACCCGCTGCTTTGCAAAATTTAAATGACACTGAATTATTGGAAAGGCTGAAGAATTTTTCGATGTATATAAAAAGGATATATTTATCTAGTTTACAAAGGAAATTCTCAGTTTTCTTTCCATAAGGAAACTGGCTAATTTATTTATTATAAGGAATCATTTTATGTTTTCAAGATTTCCTGATCTGTTCACTGCATTTATGTTATTTGTAACAATTCCTGTGACTAAGGCTAGTGCTGAGCGATCATTCTCGAAAATTAAAACTGATAAAAATCTATTTAAAATTCTATGCGAAAAGACATATTACGCAATTTGGCTATTCTATCCATCGAACATTCCATGGCCTGAAACTTGAACTTTGATGTTGTCATTGACACTTTTGATTGTCAGAAAGCCCGAAAAAGAAATTTTAATAAATAATTTTTATTAAAAAATTCAATTCAATTCAATTTAATTCAATAAAATTCCCCTTTTAAATTAAAAAGTATTTTAGTTTCAACCAAAAAATAATATATTATTTGGTTGTACTTTATTAAGAAGAAAATACAATTATTAATTATGATATTTTGCATTGAATTACAACATAGCAATATGTACTCCTAAAAACAATGTATTAAGATTCATTTGGTAAAATAGTACACAAAAATTTTAAGTGATTCTTTACAATTCTGAGTCATGCCAAGTAGATAATTTTTTGAGAAATTCATATCATTATTGCTTGGGTTTACCGCTTTTATAACTGATTCTAAGAAACTCAGATTTTTCTGAATTTATTCACCATCATATAACGCTCCTCTAATATTTGCACCAACTACCTTCCTTAAGGATACTTCTCATGCATGAGTTTTTCAGTGCTAGAGCAACAATAAAAAAAAAAAAAAAAAAAGGGCAGTTATTACAGCATATTGCATATTTCCATTCCTATTCGCTTTTTTAACGTCCCATCTATTCTAACTTTGTAGCTGTGTT